>KZ559574.1:0-121537 GCA_002850765.1 Aspergillus taichungensis | reverse complement strand
TTTTCATTTATAATGTGTATGTTCAATGGATTGATTCGCTATATTCAATGATCATGGGAATAAATTAACAATTTACAAGAAGACCTTTCTCCCTTTTAAAAACGGGCGATAACCCGCTCCTGCGTGTCGGACAGCGCCCACGCCGAGCTGTTCGACTTGCTCAGCACCGACTTGGCCTGCGCAGCCGTAAAGCCCTTGGCCTCGACGGCCGGGTTGTATCCGAGACCGTTGACCTTGCCCACGACGGCGTCGGGGACGGCAGCGGCGACCTTGCCGTCCGCGCGCTTGTACACGGTGCAGACGACGGCACCGCCCAGGCCGAGGTTGTGCTGCAGGGCGGAGCTGGTCCCGTCCACCAGACGGTTGTTGGCCCAGCCACGCAGGTGCCACACCAGCTCGGCACACTGGGCCAGACCGGTGGCGCCCAGCGGGTGACCCTTGGAGATGAGGCCGCCCGAGGGGTTGATGACCATGCGGCCGCCGTAGGTGATGTCGCCCTTGCGCACCATCTCGTGCGCCTTGCCGGGCTCGCACAGCTCGAGGGCGTCGATGGTGATCATCTCGTTGGCGGAGAAGCAGTCGTGCAGCTCGCAGACCTTAATGTCCTTGACGTTGACGCCGGCCTGCTTGACGGCCTCGCGGCAGGCGTAGCGGGACATGCCGAAGCCCATCAGGTCGATCGAGCTTTGGCTGTAGATGGAGGTGTTGTCGGTGGCCAACTGCTGACCGGCGATCAGGACGGCCTGGTCCTTGAGGTGGGGACGGGCGTCCAGGAACTCCTGCGAGACGACCACGGCGGCGGCGGCACCGTCCGAGGTGGGGCAGCATTGGAGCTTGGTGAGGGGCTCGTGGATCATGGGGGCCTTGAGCACCTGCTCAAGGGTGTATTCGGTCTGGAACTGCGAGTAGGGGTTGCGCTTGGAGTGCTCGTGGTTGACCCGGGCGATCTCGGCGAAATCCTCGTTCTTGGCACCGAACCTGTTTGCATTAGCTTCATCATAAGACAGGTGGAGGGTGAAATGGGGGTGGAGAGAAAAGAAAGGGAAAGGGGAAAAGAAGAAACATACTTCTCCTTGTACTCGCGGCCGGCGTTGCCGAACATCTGGGCGGCTCCGGGGGCGTTGGTGACCCCGCGGGTCTCGGCCATCATCATGCCCAACAGACCCGTGGGGTTCTCCCGGTCATTGTAGACGGACTGCAGACTGCCCGGGTTCATCTTCTCGAAGCCGACGGCCATGACGCAGTCGGCGGCACCGTGGGAGACCAGGGTGCGGGCCATAGCCAGACCGGTGGAACCGGTGGAGCAGTTGTTGTTGACATTGTAGATGGGGATGTTGGTCAGACCGAACTGGTAGAAGACGCGTTGACCGCAGGTGCTGTCGCCGTAGACGTAGCAGGCAACGCCCTGTTCGACATCGTCGTAGGTGATCTGGGCATCCAACATAGCCTTGACACCGGCCTCGAAACCGAGCTCATGGTAATCGACCTTGCCACGGGGCTTGATGAACTTGGTCATGCCCACGCCCAAGACGTAGGCGGGACCAGCTTCCTTCTTGACCATTGTGCAGGTAGTTTGAAGTGTAGAAGGGGGAAGGAGAAGTTTTCGTTGATGGAGGAGGGGTATCAAATTCAACAAAGAGTCAACCAATCTTTCAGAAAGTAATAAAACTGCAGAAGGTTGTACCGATTAATATATCAAGAGAAACGACGCGCCAATGGGTATAGGAGAAGGAGAAACTGGGGAAGGACTGCGAAATTCGAGTCGTTGCGGGGAGCGGAGAAATGATCGCAGCCGCGCGACCGAGGTCCCGAGGTCAACGTGGACAAGACCAGTCAGTGTTCACGCTGCTTCTTCTGATGATCAGGATACAGAATCATCCGAGTATTAGTCAGTGCCATTCGCATCTGTCGGTTCACTAGTCATAACATAATCAGTCTACACTTTGTAGTCCAGGTATCGCCAACATGATACAGAGTACATCGGTAAGTCATGTCGACACGTGAAGACGATCCCTGCCAGGGTCCGAGGACGGATATTCGGTGGAGTGAGAGGACCACACGATGCTGTCCTGAATGGTTATAGTCGCTCAACAATTCCAACTCCTGGTCTTCTCCATCGGCCGGCCACCTGGTGAGTCGTCTTAATATTAGTGCCTTAGGCAGCCAGTCTCGCCGACCATCCTTGATGATTATGATGTGGTTCTAAAGCTTCCTTTGGATGAACTTCAGTCGTTGCGCTTAAGTAAATCCACCACATGAGCATGCCCCGCCCCATCGAACTATGGTTTCATCATCGGCCGAGCAAAGGTTGGACCAACCCCCCCCCCATTACGACACCATCCACCATTCCAGCGCGACAACCCATGGGCGCTTTGTCTCTCTTCTTCTCGGATGTCAAACCATGCATCCACCGTGGATCCTGTCGTCGTGGAGGGATGGTGTACCCGTTTCGAGAAGTCTAGATTCCCCGGATTCTATCCCTATTTGGGCCACCTGAGACTGCCATCCATGCGATGAGGTACCAATCATAGACGACCGAGACCAGAGAAGGCGGGGTAGCTTCCACACCCTGTCGCTCTGGAAGATGTTGAGAGGCAGAGGAAAAGGATGGATCTGTGGACATTAGACGGTGGGTACGACCACCGCCGGACGGATTCCATCCGATGGGATTTGAGGTTCGTGATGATGAGATGATGATGCTGCGGTCTTAGATAATGCCTGGAAACGAGGTTATTCAGTAATTAGTAGGCCATCATTTCTGTCCAAAGTACAAGGGGAGATGGTACTGAACTCCCCTCTTCCAGCGTGCATCGATCGACAGCAAGACCATGTCAAGCAAAGTGGAGATTCTTCGCGGTCGCACTGGATGCCTCACGACGACGTCATTGGACAGAAAGACCTAAACTGGTTCGAGCTGGAGAAGCAAATCGGCCCACATGCCTGCCTGATCCTCTCATCTCTTTGGCAGAAACCAACGGGGTGGTTCTTGTCGCGGTGCGAATGGGCGTCTTGCGATTGGACCCTTGACTGGTGATGCTCTCCTTCTTTTCATCCACCGTGGGGTTTTCTCTCTCTCTCTTTCGTTTTCTCTCTTTTCGTTTCTTCTCTTCTTTCCCTACGCATTCAAACTACGCTTTTGGAGGTATGCTTGTCTTCCCTTTTTTTTTTATCTCGTCAGTTTTAAATAAAATGTCAATCAACTGTACAAGGCAGAGAAGGGAAAAGAAACAAGAGTCGTGCAAGTGACTGACGAGATAGACGAGCTACCAATACGAATCGCCCAGCAATAACAAACGTCTATCTCCTAGGTCACCTCCTGAAATACAGACAGGCGCTTCAGACAGCGTCCGAAGAGATATCGTCATCGTCCGAAGACCCGTCGCCCCCCCCCGGTCTCTCAAGTAGAGGCCGCTCGGCAAACATCGCCTCTTGGTTGATCGATCCAATCCCATTCTCCCGTGCATTTTGACCACCCTTCCTCTTTCTATATCAGACCGACAAAACTCCCCAGGGCTGTGACAGCCAGTTTGAATGGACAATTGTGGGACGCCGAACGGTCTGCTCGCACGTTGAGAGACCGCTTTGCGTTCCATAGGGTTCCCCAGCCTACTGCTCTGCGTGTGGTTCTAATTCGCGACAACTCGACGACGACTTTACCGCATCCTCCCTGCTTTGCCCCCAATGGGATACCTTCAGGGATGACTCTTGACAGACACACTGAACATGCACCGCTTCCCTCGCCTTCTTCACCACCCTCTAAACCTTTCAACATGCCTAACGGCGGCACCTGGCTCACGAACGAGAAGACTCGAAACAAATTTTTGAAAGATTACAAGACCCAGGTTGCTTCCGGAACATCGACCGTTTGCGCCACTCTGGCTGTGGTGCGTGAAAATTGGGCGTTGGGCATTGATCACGTTGGCTGATAATTCAAGACAGACGCCTTTGGAGAATGTCAAGACCCGTATGCAGACGTACGTCACGGCGAAGGAGACGAACTGGCGATCGACCGCTAACTCGGGCTCACAGTCACAACTTCCACAATGTGTTTACGTGCGCTCGCTACATCTGGCGGACCGAAGGACCCCGTGGCTACGTTGCTGGTAGGTGGCTCTGCCCGGATTATGACACAGAGTTGACCGTCTTCAATCAGGAGCCCTTCCACCTCTGGCAAGTGTCACGGCCGTCCGAGTCTTGAACTTCTCGACCTATAACTGGGCCAAACTGCGCCTCTCCGACTTGGTCCAAACGATCAGCGGCGTGTCTCCTATGACCACGTATAACCAACCCGGCAGCAGTCCGACCTTGTCATCTATGGCGACGTTCACCGTCGCCGGGTGTCTGGCCGGATTGATTACCGCCCCACTGGCCTGTCCTTTCGAACTGGCCAAGAACGTCGTGCAGACATCCGTCCTGGTGTCCAACCGTGCCATGGCGTCCCCGGACGCGGTCAACGACCCTTCTCTGCGGAGCAAGCCGCGGGTGAACACGATCGAGGCGATCCGGCAGATCGTCAAGCGATATGGATTCCGCGGTCTGTACACGGGCTTCAAACTCCACGCGTTGCGAGATACTCTTGGATCGGGGTTGTACTTTTCAGTATATGAGACCGTGAAGCAGATTGCCTCCAAGGAGCTGGGGACCGACGGGTCACCTTTCGGCGGGCCCATGATTGCCGGAGCAATCTGCAGCACGGTGCCATGGTTTTGCGTATGTTTTTTTTTCACTTCTTCTCCTTGGTTAGAATGTCTTGTACTGACTGGACAGACCTACCCCCTGGACACTCGCAAGACGCGCGCCCAGAGTGTCTTACTCGGAAAGACTAAAGAAGTGGGCGAGGCGTCGGCAGCGGTGGCCAAGTCCAGCATGTACAAAGGACTGTCGATCATCCTGATCCGCACGGGCGTGAACAACATGATCTTATTGAGCATGTTTGAATACATCAAGATGAGAATCGACCAGCTGGATTGACCAGCAATTTTGTTCTTATCATTATTTAGTACATACCGATATAGCCTTGCAAATAAGAATGCTGTATATGACTGCACGCCCAATACACTATCCATACATATCCATCTTTTCAAAAAAACAACAATAATAATAAAGAAGAAAAGACTAAAGAACCCTCCTCATAACAGCCGCCCCCTCAGCCGCCAACTCCCTCGTCTCAATCCTCAAATCCTCCCTCCTACTCAAAAACTCCAATCGATTCGTCCACATCTCCCACCTCCGCAGCGGGATCCCCTCCCGAAAGAGACTCTGCCGGCGGTTTCCCCTCGTCACCGTGATCCCAACGACAGAGCCAACCTTATCGCCCTTGCGCTCCCACAGCTCCTCGCCCATGATGATCGCCCAGAGTGCGGCACACGCCACGTAGACATTGAGCTTGGTAGCTTCAGTGGGTGTTTCATACGGTACGAATGAAAGGGATGGTTTTCTCCCTTTGCCGTCCTCTCCTGTGGCAGACGCAGACGCAGACGCAGAAGCAGAATCCCCCCCAAGCAAAATCTCCGCATCAACAGCCCCAGCAACATCCTCACCGACCCCATCATGCCTCTCCTCCAACGCCAAGCGAATCATCCTAACCGCGACGCCCTCCAACGCGCCCCCCTCCCCAAGCGCATACCCGCCCCCAGAAGGCGGCAGCACATCCCTCGCAACAAGCGCCACGAACGCCGTGAAGTTCTCCCACCCGGCGACCTCTGCGTCGGAGAACCCGCAGCGGCCTAGGCCCGGGGCGTCGCGGAGGGCGGAGCGCACGGACTGCGCGAAGAGCGGCAGGTCGGCCCAGACAAGGGCGGCGGGCTGCGTCGGTGGGGGCGGGTGCGTCTGGGGCACTGCTGGGGGCGGGGGCTGGGTTTTTAGGGTCTGGAGGAGGGCGAGGAGGTGCTGTTGGGCTGGGGTGGGTTGGTCTGGTTGCGGGGAGGAGAGGTCTTTGTGGGGGGTTTTTTTGGAGGTGTGTAGGGTTGTGGACCAGAGGTCTGTGAGGTATTCGCCTGTTTTTTTTTTTTATATTCATAGTTAATTTATTTGGTTTTGGTTTTGGTTTGATTTTGGGGGGTGAGAAGAGGAGAGAAGGAAAAGAAGGGAAAGGAGGAATACCGATGATATTCATATCCCCCAGCTGATACTTCGCGTTCAGCACGCTCACAATCTCCTCCACGGCGCTGTTCAGGTCCATCTGCTGCGTCATGTATAGACTGACGATGGAGACGAAGGGGCGTGTGGGAGAGCCTTGGGCCCAGCCGTTGACTGTTGCGAGGGCGTCTAGTGGGGCTTCGTATTCCATTATCCTTTTTTTCTTTTCTTCTGATTTATGTGTTGTATGCTGTCTATTGATGTTTCGAATCGTAAATGAATATAGTGAGTTGTAATGGGGTATGGTAAAAGAATGGTTGTTGCGGGGTTGATTGTAGTTGATGATCGTTTGATCATGATGTCATTCGGGGATTTCTTATCTATTAACTAACTATATAGTATGTATTATCTAAGGTGGGCTTCAAGTTTTACTGATCAATTGAGTAGAAGATCTGTGCTTTACTAATATGTACTAGATACAGAGTAAACCTCTCTACTTCGTGCAGTAATATAATCAATCATAAATCACATATCAGCAATAGTTAATTCCGCTCGTGTACTGGCTAAACTATATACAAACAGCCATACATACACCATATACACCATATATACATAGAGTGGGTGAGAGTGAGAGTGAAGAGAGAAACAAATAAACAACGACGACTTTTCCAAAAGGGTATTCAAGATAGGGCACATGTAAAATGTAAGAAGGACAAGAAGGTAAGGAAGGGTATAGGGTATCATCAAAACATCAACCAATCAAGCAACAACTAGATCAAGAGAGATAGAAAAAATCAAGCATCCTCCCTCCTCTCCAACTCCCCTCCCAGGAAAAAGTCCAACTCACTAGGCCCGCCCTGCGAGTGCTCATTCTCCGCCAACTGCTCCAAAAGGCTCAAAAACGGGTCCTTTTCCGAGCCCGCGGGGTCACTCCCCGCCGTGCCACTCCCGGTCGTGCTCCCCTGGGACTGGCCCCCGGGTGTCAGCGCGTGCGCTCCCGAGATGGAGGCGTCGAAGGGGAAGGTGGCGTAGTGGGATTGGTTGGGTGGGGTGGGCGCCTCGGAGAGGAATGTTGTTGTGGGGGGTGTGCTGGTGCCGGATGAGGAGAAGCCTAGCCCTGTGTTGGAGGGGTCGAGGCCTAGGTCTGCGGCTGTGGGGTGGTGGTGGTTGTGGGGGCCGCTGATGGAGTTTGAGCGGCCTTGGGAGGGGAGAATGGGTGTTGCTGGGGGGATTCCGTAGGGGCGGTGATCTTGGAGGTCGGGGCGGGGGAAAGTGGTGCTGCTTTCGTTAGCACACCACGGACGAGAGATGGAGAGGGTGAGAAAACATACAAATCATCAACATCCACCAACCGCACATGCCCACTCTCCACCACCAGGCCAGGATACCGATCCAAAAAGTCCTCGAGATGAAAGACCGGCGCAAAGCGAATCGGCCGGGCAGCCAGCGCCCTGACCAAATCCGCATGCACAGACGAGATCGCCTGCAGCATCTCGCGATGATGCTGGACTCCCGCCCAGAACTGGCGCAACCAGGCCAGCTGGTGCATTTCGCGGGCGAGGAAGTCAGCGCTGGAGGCGAACACCTCGCCCTCGCGGCCGTGGTAGTGCACGCCGTGGACGTGGACGGTGCCGGCCGTGCAAACGCAGTAGGCGATGAGGGCCGGCCACTCGATGCGAGGCGCGTGGCGGGCGAGCTCGACGAGCTCGGCGATGGCGTTGGCGTGCGAGAAGCATAGCGTTGTGGCTTCGATTTGCCACGATTGGTGTTGGCCGGTGCCGCGGAGCTCGGCCAGGTCGATGGGGAGGAAGGGCCGGTAGAGCAGGCAGTGGACGACGTGGTAGATGAGCTTGCTGAGGAGGAGGGTGGTGCTCTCCGCGTGGCCGAAGAGGGCCTCGATGGAGGCGAAGAGGTCCTGTGTGCCTGCGGCCCAGAGGTCCAGCTCCTGGCGGATCTTGGAGAGGTTGGACAGCGCGTGCCACGGGAAGTGGGAGTCGCCTTTGACGCCGCCGGCCGCCAGATAGCGGTGAGTGACGCCGAGGATGCGCGCGATGTCTGCCAACAGGGCTCCCGGCGCGGGGCCTTTGCGTCTGTCTGGGACGTACTGGACGTTGGGGCCGGCGGGGTCGAACAGCTCGCCAACTTCGGATCCAACGGACGGCAGACGCAGCACAATGGAGGGATCGGCGATCAGACAGGGCCGGTGGGAGCCTGCCGCGAGGAAGCGGTCCATGATGTACACGGTCCAAAACAGACGGCGTCGCGTTTCGCGGTCCGCTGCGGACATGGCCGTTTGAGCGGGCACTTCCCGGTACAAGTCGAGGGTGACGACCATGGCCACGGCGTTTGCTATCTAATGTTAATATCGAACCGAGTCGTTTCATGAGGGAATGATTACCTAGCGTCATGTAGGCCTTCTTCCCACAGCCGTGGGCAAAGAAGGCCTGGGATAGCATCAATAGGGTCTGCAGACTATCGATGGAGGGGTTGTCCACATCGATCATACGCCGGGCCTGGAGGGCGTAGTCCAGACTCGGCAAAGGGGAAGTCGGGTTGGTGTACCTAATGCTGTCAGATAAAAACACTCATACTTCAGGGTCAGATGCGCTTACCGTGATGTCAACGCATAGATGGCCATGGACAAAGCGGCGGGCAGATGGCCAAGTTGGTGACGCTGGCGCGTGGAGGCCTCATCCAAGATGTAATACGGCTTGCCATGCAGACGACCAAAGTAGGCGTCAAGCATGGCATCCGGGAGTCGGCTGTGATGCTGAGCGGGAGGCTGAGATTGGGGCTGGGATTGGAGAGTCGGGGGTGCAAAGCCCCGAGGTGGGGGAGGAGCCGTGAAGGTGGTGGACGATGGCTCTACAGCTCTGACTGGAGAGGACGAGGATTCAGGCGACAGCGGGTGGCTGTCGTCCTGCAAGCGTTTCTCGAGCCCATCGACCCGTTTGAGCAGGGCCTCCAGCACATCGGTCTTGGGACCGCGCTTCTTGGGAATGGCATCTGCTTCTGTGAGATTCTGACACACGCTATTGAATGAGTCCATCATACCGTAGATGCACGGGCTTTGGAAGACCTTGCAGGCTTCGCAGCTGGGGCGTAGACGATTACACTTGATCTATATCTCGGATGAGCGGGCCGCCGCCACTGATTCCACGGCGAGGGAGACCAACCTTCCTCTTACGACACGACTTGCAGTTCATCGACTCACGAGGCTCGGCATTGACACGGCGGGGCGTCAGCCGGTCGATACTGATCTGGGGACGAGACATTGGGAGAGGATCCCATGGATTTGACGGTCGATAGGCCGTCGAACAAGAACGACAGAGTAAAGAGCGACAACGAGAGCACAACAAAAGACAAAGAGGGAGTGACACGCAACAGCACAACACAACTATAAAACGAGGGAAAAAGACAGCCAGAAGTACTAGACGAGGAGAAGGATGCCCAGGTTTAAAGCGTCGCGGAGCATAAGTGGAGAACCAAGGCTTAAGGCAGTTGGCAGCCACGGAGCAACAGCCGATGCGGGGATAACCTCATCTGACTGCCACTGGATTCATTTAGTTTTTAATTTATCAGGCGCCCTTGGACCGAAAGTGGATTGGAGCCTGTTAGAAGCTAGGACGTGCAGAACGAACAACACCATGTCGATCCCCTCATCCTGCCCCCCCCCCCCCCCCGGCTAAATAGGCTATACCGGATATTTGACTAGGGAGGGTATATCAGACGCCGTTATACGAGGTCCACCGAACGGCTTGAAGATCCTATAGGATGGTGGCGCTAGGGTAGAACTTCGGAATATTCCCCTGTCCATCACGGGCCTTGCTTCCGTCTTGTGCCTGGTTCATCTTTCTGTCGTTTTGCATTGAGGGAATGTCGGGTCGATCGGACCGTTTCAGCTGCCGGGAAAAGGCCCAAAAAAATCTAAGACAGGAAGTTATGCATGTGTTTCTGAATCAGGTTTGGAAATCCTTCTTCATGTGTTAGAAAGTTTCGTCCCCACTGTCGCTTCTATCTATATGGTTGGAAGTTGGGAAATTCAAAACACCCGCCCCGACGCCATTCGTACAAAATCAAACGGGACGTTTTGTCCCACTAGCAGTCGTAAGGTTTCCACCGTCGTCCAGGCCTGCACGTCTTCAATCCCATATGCCGTCCAGCCAGCTCGGACCGCCACATCTACCGGGTCGCCCGTGCGGTCGCCTCGGGTGAGGTCCAGGTAGACCTTGCCGCGGGTGGACGGGGGGGAGACCCGCCCACTGGTGCGGTAGTGTCGCAGCAGCGGCTGCACCAGGAGTGACTTTTCAGGGGGCAGCGCTGACACAATCACAAACGGCTGCTCCACCAGCTTCACCGACTGGAGGGAGGTGAAGGGCTCCAACCCCTGGGCCAGGGGGCCGCTGCCTCGGAACCCGACCGTGTAGATGGCGCCCACACCCAGGCTGCGCAGTGCGTAGAGCGCCGCCGATGCCTCCCGCTCCCCGTTGGCCAGGATGATGGCCGCCCGCCCGCGGTAGGCCGAGGGCACGTAGTCCCGCGTCAGCGTCGCCCGGATGCCCTTCCAGGTGGCGTTCTCGCCGACCAGCTGCGTGGCCCGGGAGGGCTCGTCGTCGCGCCGCACGGCCACGATGGTGTCGACGAGGCCGATGGCGCGCGCGGCCTCGCTGACGGCGGGGATGTTGGCGCTGCCGCTGGCGATGGGCGGGTGCACCGAGGCGCCGCCAAAGTTCGGCTGGGTGATGACCCGCTCGATGGACCCCGTGGGCCCGCGGTCGATCGAGGTCAGAGTGTGCGGCAGGCTGAGCTCGTTGAAGCACTTCTCCATGAAGACGGACTGGGGCGTGGAGCGGAACGAGCCGATGGCGTAGAGGTCGCGCTTGGGGAGCTGGCCCATGATGTGCTGGGCCTCGTTGATCTCGCCCGCGGTCAGCTGGCCGGGGGCGGCGATCATGGGCAAAAGCGGGTGCGTGATGGGGGAGAAGACCGTGTTGAGGGCGCGGGACAGCTGGCCCATCTGGCCCATGTTGACGGCCGACAGCAGCGGGTACGGGCCCTGGGTCTCCTTGACGGTGGAGCGGAAATACTCGAGCTCGTAGTTGGCGTCGGTCGTGCCGACCATGGCGATCATCTTGACGATGTCGGCGTACTTGGCGCTTTCGGCGAAGATGCGCGGCGCCTCGGGGGACGTCCACTTCCACGTGCCGGAGAAATCGTGAAAGGCCGACATGATGATGCTGTGGCCCTTGTTCGCGGCCAGCCGACGTCGGATGTCCTCAGGCAGCCAGAGCTCGACGTCGATGTACTCGACCCCCCACTGGATGGCGCGGCGGAGGTACTTGTAGAAGAGGGCCGGGTCGGCCATGGGGAACTTGCCGTTCTCCTTGGTGCAGCGCGTGGTGAAGATGATGGGCAGCTCGGTATGCTGGCGCAGGAGCATCAGCTGCTGCCCGACGTACCGCAGGCTCGGCACCGGGCTGGGGAGGGCGTGCGGGGCCGGGGCCGGGGCCGGGTCGACCAGCAGGTCGACACGGATCTCGACGGCATCGGCCCCGACGGACAAGATGTCCAGATTGGGCAAGGCCGCATGGACATCGGGGAAGGTGGTGGAGATGAAGTTGGTGCGATGTTTGGCCTTGAGGTCCTCGTGGGGTCTCGTCTGGCCCAGGATAAAGGAGAGGAAGCGCGTCAGATCGCGGCGGAAGAAGGGACTCCGCGGAGAATAGAGGAACTCGTAGTGGCAGCCGTCCGTGAGGGCCTCCTCCGGGGAGGACCCGTCATCTACGCAGTGCGTGTTGATCGCGACCCAGTCGTCGGTCTTCTCCTCCGCACCGGGGACACTCCGCATCCAGTCATCGGCCAGGATCCCCACGACGACGGCGGGGCTGCCTCTCCCTAGCGCGGGGAGGGAGGTTTCGGCCGTCCACGGCTTGCCCAGGACATCCGCGACGACCTGCACAATCGCATCGCGTCCGGGACTGTATACGACGACGACGGTCTGGGAGGGTTCGGGGGGTAGTTGATGCGTCGGAGGGTACGAGGGGGTCATGGACGAGGCAGGCGATCTGAAGATGGCAACAGGTTCGGTGCTTTCCGCAAGCAGGGTCATCGCTAAAGCTGTCTGCATCATCTCTTTGGATGCGACTGTGTTCTCATAGTTTGGGGCGTGTGGTTGATGCGCTGTCCGATACCAGGGTATCGCATTGAACGCCCAATCGATACCAGCCGCTGATCGACAGAGATCTTGCAAGCAGTAGTCGACACAGCAGGGGTTAGATCAATAGGCAGTTGTCCGTAATAGAGGGGCTGTCTCTCTCTCTATATAAACATAAATATAAATATAAAAAGAAGTAGGTCAACCAGCCCAATAAGTAACCAACTCAACCCACATCGACAACGCAAAAGACCCGGCGAGAGCAAGCAAGCGGCACGACGACATTTGCCGGGCTCACGGAAGGAAAAAAAGGCGAGCAGGGTGATTGCAGAAGAAGAACCAAAGAGATAAGAGAGAAGGTAGAGAATCAGAAGAGGAAGAGAGAGAAGTAGGATCAATCAGAGAAAGGAATTAATTTCCCCGGCTGAATTTCTCCCGCATCGCAAAATGGATTTCTCCACCAATAATCACGGAGGATCTGGGCCTCAACTGCGACCTTACTCACTCCGATCCTGCGACAGCTGGAGAATACCACCTTACCTGACTTTGCTTGAGGCGTGTTGAGTAACGATCTTCCCGGTCTACTGACTCGGAGCACTTGCTGATCAATGCTTCTCCATTACTACGATACTACCACCACCATATCCACAAGAACAGTAGTAATACCACACTGAACCACCCAAATTGAATCAATCAATGATACGAGGAAAAAGCCTCCGCTGGCGTTATCAGCATCTACTCCGGTTCGTCCACGCATATCCACTCGGCTTGGTCCCGGGCGGACGCTGGACATCCCCCGACTGGCTACCCCGGCCGTGGCTGTCGTAAATTGTCCGTCGGGCGGATCGGATGGTGGACGGGGCTGGGCTGGACCGGGGGACACGGCATATATGGTCTGTCGCTTGTCCGAGGTATGGTGCTGGTCTGGGTTCTAGATACCGGGATTTTCTGCCGAGTGATCGGTTGATGTTGTTGGTTTTCGTGCGAAGATAGGTATAGGTATAGGTATGGGAATAGGTATATTTGATGGATGAAGCCGCAGAGGCGCTGACTATTCACAGATTCGTTCGTCTATCCTACATACATAAGACAAATATGAAACAACAAGAAAGAGGAAAAGAAAAACACAATCACCTCCCACGGTTCAACAACAGTGTAAGCTGGAAACATCAACTGAACCATCAATCAGGTATTACAAGAGAACAAAAAGAAAGAAAGAAAGCAAATACCAACCAGTCAAAAGGGGGTATTGAATAAAAATCAAATCAGATCAAATCAAATCAAAACCAAAGGTGTACAAGCATTGGCTCGAATAAAGCAAAAAGAAAAAGGGGAAAAAAAAAAAGGAAAAAGGATGAAGAAACGCTTTTGCAACCGCAGTGACAATCATAATCTCCAGTCAAAACCAAATCAGAAATCAGAAATGTATGTGTAGGGTATGTTATGTGTGTACAC
Organism: Aspergillus taichungensis; assembly: GCA_002850765.1. Taxonomy (NCBI): domain Eukaryota; kingdom Fungi; phylum Ascomycota; class Eurotiomycetes; order Eurotiales; family Aspergillaceae; genus Aspergillus; species Aspergillus taichungensis. The sequence continues at coordinate 107,850 of KZ559574.1, read as the reverse complement.
GAAGGTATGTGTATGTACCGCCCTGACGTCCTCGTCAGGGGTGGACGACGTGCCGTCTGGTATCCGGTGGTCCGGTGGGTGACGGAGCCCACGCAGGGGATCCAAGCCAACTACAGCGTGCCACGATGGATGGATCTCGTGCGGAGTGGTGGGTGGTGTCAGGCCGGATATCGTATGGATGGCCTTCCGCTGGAATCCCTAAAGTTTCCCTCCTCCCTTACGGGGGTGAAATGGCCAGCCCGCTCATGAGCTTAGGAAGCGGCTTTCTGCGAGCCGTGTTCGCCGCCTTCGACACTCGCGGGGCTCCGTGGATCATGCGGGGTTCTTTCATGAGACTGGTATCCAGTTTGGCCGGTGCTAGAGAAGGGAAATATCAGCGCTGTGTTTCAAATGACAGGCGGAAGACAGAGAAACAAACCTCGGATAGCGACACGCGTATAATCCCCGGCCATGCTGTTCTGGCCCCGGCTTCCCGCGGCGAACGTGGCACTGGCCGTCCGCCAGAGGTGGTTGGAGGTATCGGACAGGAAGTCGGTCGTACTCCGGCTGGAGAAGATCGACGACCGGCCGCGATTGCGCTTGGAGAGCACGATCTCATCGAACAATGTCATCCGGGGGTCTTTGTTCTTGGGATTCATCATCTCCCGATCGCTGATGAATTGGTTAAACCCTAGCAAGGTTAGCGACTTTTCTTCTCTTTTTCTTTTTCTCGATGACATACCCTGGGTCTGCTGAAGAATCGCAATGTATTCCGCATGCTCCCCCGGCAACCCCTTCATAAACGCCTCCATATTAAAGCTGTACGTAAGACCCGCCTTCCGCTTATCGCCCGACGCAGGCTGCAGAAACTTCTTGTAGGTGTAGAACAAACTGGCAAAGCACCGGACAAAGGCGGCCCGCACCTGGTCTGGGTAGAATGCCGCCGGACAGACCAAGCAGATCTGGAGCGCGCACCGGTTGTGGACCACGGCCTTACAGGCGCTGCACTTGTACATGCCCTCCTCGGCCCGATCGTCACACACGGCGCACACGGCACGCTCGTCCCACGGCTGCACCTGCATGCAATGGCCCTCGATCCAGCACGTGCCCTCGGCGTTGTGGATCGGCTGGACGGACGCCTGGGGCACGATCGTCGAGGCCGCCACGGTGGACTGGGCATACACCGACGGCGCATACGTTGAGCTGGGATTGTAGTCCGTGTTCAGAGTCGTCACGGACAGGTTCGGCGCGTGACCCAGGAACGGCGCACTGGGCCGTCGCGGGATGCCCCGCATCTCCATGCCGAAGGACGAACTCCGTCGGGAGGCCGCGTCGAAATGGCCCGAGCGCTTCTCCCGCAGCGACGCCTGAAGCGCCATGCCCGAATCATTCCGGGAGTTGGGCGTCGTCGGCATCGGCGGGAACTGGCCGGACGTAGGCGAGCAGTCACGTGGGGAGGGAGGCGATCCGGTCTTGGTCGTCGAGCTCGTACCCGGGCGATCGGAGCCCTTGGAGGAGTAGCCCCGCGACGGCGCCTGCTCGTATCGCGCGTGCAGGTAGGCATTAAAGATGAGAGGCGGGTAGGCGGTCGGCGGGACGGACTGCGGGCCAAACGAGCTCGAATTGAGACTGACGTATTTGGCCAGCTGGGTCGGCTGGGCCTTGGAAGTGAAGACGGAGGAGTTCTCCGACATGAAGGAATCATACGGGAACGCCTCGACGGCGTAGGCGGGGGGCCCCGTGGGCACGCCGCACCGGCTGTGGTGAGGGGCCGCCAACTGAAGCAGGGACAGGAGCTTCCGCCGCTGATGACGGGGCAGCGGGGTGGGTTGGATGGTGCTCTCAATCATGTCGGAGTCGAGGTCCACCAGTACGAAGTCATCGGACGGCAGGTCAACCTTCTCGTACCGGCGCTCGATACCGACGATATAGGGGCATGGAGCCTCCAGGGCCTGGATCAACCGCGCGGGCAGCACGGGGATCAGCACGCCGCACCAGGTGATCGGGAACAGTAGATCCACCAGGGCCCGCGTGGCGAGGTAGAGCATCGAGGTGTGGGACGACAGGAAGATGATACGGGATTCGGTCAGGGCGTACTCGAGCAGGATGATAATGTTCGCCAGCGACAGGGTGCGGAACAGGGCGTAGAGGTCGGTGTTACGCGAGCCGGGTAACTCGTTGGTGGCCTCTTTGCGCGCGAAGAGTCGCAGCTCCCGAACGGAGAGCTCAACCTGAGTCTTCGACGAGTTAGGGCTAAAGGCCTCTGTACACAAGTTCATCACGTATCGCTCCAGGGGCTGCCAAACGCCCAAACGAGGGGAGCTCTGCGGGACCCGCTGCACCCCGCCATCGGTCATGGGCACGACCACCGCCTTCAGCCATTCCTTCCAGAAACTGGTCATGTTCTCCTCCCGGCCAAGGATGCCGTACGCGCGGGGGATCCAGAACCCGGTGTCGCCGTCCGTCAACCCTTCGATCTTGGAGGCCGCCGCGTGGCGAACGGGACGCAGGAGGTCGGTCATCAGGCCGATCTTCTCCTCCACGGCGCTGATATCATCCTCCAGTTGCTCTCTCGAGTCGGACCCTGAGGGAACCGTGGGGAGCTGAGCGAGGAGGCGGGAGAGTTTGGCTCGTTCCGAGGCCAGTCGCTCGCCCAGACTCGCCGCCAGCTCTCGTTCCTCGTCGGTCATGTTTTCCTTGCGCCACTCCTCGCAGCGTTTCTCCAATTCCTCGGCGGCCTGCGGGTTCAGGGGGATCCACATGATCACGCAGATGGCGTGCAGGCGCGAGCCATTGTCCGTCGTCATGGCGAAGCCGTGCCAGGTGGAACGGGGCCGCTGGTCGGAGGAGACGACGTTGATGTCGTTGGGGAAGGCGAACATGGGCACGTAGTCGGGGAAATTGCCCCGCACCTTGTGTTCATCGGACATGGCCTTGGGGGGGTATCGGTCGAGGAGGACGGGCTCGAATCTCCGTTTCAGAGGATGCATGGTGGGGGATATCTCCAGAGGCTGGGGGACGGGGATGACCGAGTTGTAGTTGCTCAGACGGCGAGAGGTGCGGATCGACGCTGTTTCATATTAGCACATTCTCTCTCTCTCTCTCTCTCTCTCTCTCTCTCTCTCTCTCTCTGTCTGTCTGTCTGTCTGTCTGTCTGTCTTCCTCTCTGGGTCCGGGGACGGGGTCAGGCGGAAAATCTCTGTGGCTTACCTTGTCGCGCGACAGAGGGTTGTCGCTTCATACTGTTCATATCACGGAACGCCATGTGCCGTCGCACACTCCCAATCCCGGAACGCAGCAGACCGGGCGACTGCGCGCTCTCGTCGGCCGTGATCTTTTGAGTGCGTAAGCGGGAGCGGGGTCGCGACGAAGAGGTGATGGCGCCGGCGCTGAGACTCAGATCGGAGAGGAAAGACTCCCGTTCGGAGGCGAACTTGAACAGGGCCTTGTCGAAATCAAAGTCCTCGAAGAAGGCGGCGGTGGAGGCGCGGGGCGATTGCGGGGCACCCTTAATGGTCATGCTGCTGCGGTTACTGCTGGAGCCATTCTCGTTGGGATCCGAATCGCCGGAGCGCATGGAGAAGCGTTGAAAGGAATTGCGGAAACCGACCACGGAGCCGGGGCGCGAGAGACCGTCGAGGCGAGGGTCGTGAGCCTCCTCGGCGTCGGCATCCTCCTCGATGGTGTCCGCAAAGGCGGGACCGGGGGAGGTGGCACTGTTGGCACGGTACTCATCGCCCAATCGCTGGTAGGTTTCCAGGACCTCGGAGCCATCCACGCCGGCTATCCAAAAGTAATCGGCGAGCGGGGTGGTGGACACCTCGGGGGTGGTGGAGGAAGAGAAGGGCATCTCGTCGGTCGTCGCAAGGTTGTGGTCATCAATTCGTCACCGATTCGTGGACGTCGTCAGCGCATTCGAGGTGGTCAATTCCGAATTATCCACACAATCCTCCACACGGTCGAGATCAATGGGACGTTGGTGGATGGAGGGAGAGGTGAGCGATCAGGGGGGAATTGGCGAGATGGGGCCAGTGGGAACGACCACACATAAGTCAGGAGATGCGACGAACGTCGCAACGAGGGGGGAATTCAATTTTTTTGGTCAAATCAAAGATGTTATCTAGAAAAGAAAATGAAGAGAAAGTAAACAAGAAGGGGAAAGGAAAAGGAAGGAAAAAGACAGGGACCTATGGAGGAGAAGGAGGGCGGGGAAGGGGAAGAGAGAGAGAGGGAGAAGTTAAGAAGAAGATCCCCCAGCCAGAGAAAAGGAGTATGAATTGGGGGGGGGGGAAGAGGAGGGGTTAGGAAAAGGAGGAACGGGGGTTTGCCGATTGATATTCTGATTATTGTTTTTTATTTATTTATTTTATTTACTTCTATCATTCGGCCATTATTTTAATTGATCTACTTTTACCACTTCTACTACTTTTTACTCTTGTTGATGAATTGATTCGGAACTGTTGATTTCTTTTGGTTCTGGATGGCCAACTGGAGAGAAACCTGAGGTATCCATGAACACTCACAGAATCACAGAAGATTCAAACTGGAGACGCAGAGAATCCACCGAGACAGATAGAGAAGAAGGAGAGAAAATGAATTAATGACGGCTGTCACTAAATCATCCACCATTCATACTAAATCCACTTTCTCCTCCACACAACGCTCAAGCGATGCAGTCAGTGCACATCTTCTCCTTCTCGAGACTGCCAATGATAACGAGTCACTGGGCTAGATGTACGACAAAGTCAATTCTTTTTTTTTTTTTTTTGATCCTTATTTATCGTTATTTATTTGTATTCATTCATGTGTGTTTTCTATGTAATTTCTAGGGATCAAGTACTCGACTATGGTCACTTCCTGTTTGCTGGAAACACCAACATCCTGGATGCGAGGAGACAAACATGTAAGGATACTGAATGATAAATATGAACATATACTGACGATATATTCTATAGAATCTAAGAGAATATAATAGATCAACATGCAGCCATGTCAAATCAATCCCAAGGTGCAGGACGAGGTTGGAACCACTGCGAGTGCTAGGAAGAAACTTGACGGACTTGAACGCCATCTCCATCCACCAACCAACCACCATGCCCAGTGGCTGCAGCCAACCTCTATAGTAGGTACCTCACTACCTAAGTACCTAGTAAGGTCCTATCCCGACCACTGGATTGGAATCATCCATTGCCTCCCTTCTCCGTTCTCCGTTCTCCGTCCTCCGTACCCGGTCCCTGTCCACGGGGCATCCCAATGGTTGGGTCGAGTGGAGCCCGGAAACCACAATATCTCCCGTCTCTACTCAAATGTGTGGGAGAGAACCATTGAACCACCGTTCAAGGTATTCATCAGTCTGAGATGTTTAATTCCTCTCGAGTGGGCCCCATGGAGAGAATGACGACGTTCAGATTATCTCACGGCTGATTTTATGGTGGCTTCAGCCGAAACGAAGAGGGGGCACCAACCCCCAACTTACCACGAAATAAGATAAAATACAAAAACCAATCAAAAAGTACAAGTCTCAGAAGTACCAAAGATTGATCCTGCGGGCGATCGCGGAATCGTCTTGCCACTGTCACTAATCTCGATGTCGCTGCTTTTCCACCGGCGAAATTCCTCAAATTGTTGACTGGGTCTTTCCCAGTGGTTGTCAGATTCTCATCCGATTCAATCCCAAATCCTAAATCATAGGCCGACCGCGGTGAATAGAATCGGTACTAGATACCAAGATATCCCTAGTCAAGGTCGGAGATACACAGTCCGCCCTCTGGCATGATGATTGGATCAGCGCGTGCTGATCCAGCGAGCAACGACGGGCTCGATGGGCCCAACGAGCAAAGCCATCTGGGGAATGCAAAGGCTGCAGTAACCGAAAAGGGGAAACCCTCGGCCGATTGTGTCTCTCCCAGTGTCTCAATTGGGAAAAGTCGGCAGCGACCGAGGTTGAAGAAGGTTGGTTGATCAAGATGCAGATAAAAAGACCAGGCTGCCAAAAGGAGGTGACTTGGTTGAATGCAATTTCAATCTCTGATCGAGTATCAATCTGTCTCTATTCTCTCCTCTTCCCTATTCGGGGATCGAGCCATTTGGTCATTTATCATCTCTCTGGCTCTAACCGTCTTTCGAGGCTAAGCCGATCAAGTGGATCACGCCAAAAAAAATATAAAAACCAATAAATCGGAGCACGAGAGAAAAGGGAAACCCCAAAAGTGGCCCCATATCCAGTCGTCCATCCTTCTTCAACCAATCTGTGATTATCATCCACCGGGTCCTCCACGTTGATGGCCACCACCAAATTGGGATGAACATCTCCCTCTCCAGTCTCCACGTTTCCATTGAACACCCTTCAACGGTCGACGATTCTCCATCTTTATCTCTAACCTGACCCAATCTTCTCAAGTCTCCCTTCCAAACCATCGATTCCAACTCTAACCACTACTGCAGGGAAGCGAGGACTACTGTCAGGGGCCGACCAGCGAGTTGGGCGTCTGCGGCTCGGGCAAGCCGCCCTGCCACTCGGCTTTACGCTGGAAATCGGAGGTTATTCCACATACCACATCCTAACTTCGTTCCTTGCCTTACATCCAAGCCAGTCACTCCCTTTTTACTCCGGAGGAACTACCTAGGAGGTCGCACTGCTTGACCAGCCCTGCATTATCAAACAAGCGGTGGACAATCTCGCAGTCGAGCGATCGCTCGATCGTCTGGGTGGCAAATATCGCTAATGATACTAATACGTGATAGGATAGCTGATAGTGAGCTTTTTCTTGGTATTTCAGAGTCCAACGTACATTATTCGGCGTGGACAGACGGGGTTTACTTACTGCTGGTATGTTGTAACTTGAGTACGAGTATCCATAGTGAATGACTCTATGAATGTACAATATTAAGATAAAATGAGGAATATGAAGAAAAGAAAATATCAAAATACTAGATATTAGAATAATCAATATATAAAGTATTAATATAAACAAGAATAAGAAATATAAATTAATCAACCCTCAAGTCTAGACTACCCATACACGACTCATGTAATAAATTAATCCACAACCATCAACCACGTCAACCTCTCCCCAAGTCCTACACCGTCATACTAACAGACCATGCAGATAATGTAAACAAAGCATCATCACCATACCCAATCCAATCAATCAGTCCGTCCATCCATCCATCATCGCATTCCTTCCACACGGTCTAGACCGTCGTGTCCCCACCCCCGTCTCAGCTGGCATTTTGCGGTCAGACCGGGAGCCATGGATGATCCTCACATCGAGTTTCTTGCTCTTTGAGTTAAGAGAGCTAAATTGAGTGTAGTTCTTTCATTCTCCTTCCTTTTAGGTCCAAGTTGGTGGAATTGGGGAAGATACAGCTAATTAAATCACTAACTACCTGGTTGATCGGTGGGTGCGACATAACCAATGGATTGTTCACTCTAGATCTATATATACATATTGTAAATGAGGATATCTCTTCATATACATTAAGAAATGGGAAAAAAGGGAGGTATAAAAAAGTTAGGTGGTGTTTGAAGCCCTGTCTATATATACCTCAACGACCGGATACCATGACAGTGACTGAGACATTTACCAATCGTCCCCCCGTCCAGACACCGTCCGGTCATGCCATGATCTCCGTCATTCTACCTGGATATTAACTATTGACTATTGTAAAGTAGACTTCCTGACGGACCCGCAGGAATTAGCCACCATGATCGTGTAACAGACTTGCAGCGGTTACCCTGAGACGGGCTGCACTAGTGAAACCGGTACTTGCTGGGCTGCTCCCGGACGAGGTACAACATCATGCAAAGCAAAAGCCTAATGCACCGGCTTTGAATGCCGTCTATCAGACCTGCCGATGATGGATCGGGATTGTCCTTCCCCTTTCCCCCTCCTCCCCCTTGCCCCCCCTTTTTTGATCGGCTGTACTTTTGACTACTTCCCAAGAAAAGGTAGGGGTCTTGGAAATTTCAGGAGATTCGAGTCGGATTGGGGGATCGTTGCACTGGGAGAAGATGAAAACAAGAACACATTGCATGTTTGCTGGTTTATCCCCGTCGGCGAGTGAGCAGGTTGCCGGTCGTCAAAAAACCCTTATCGCCCATCGCTCCGCGCCACTCGATGGACAGCTGACCGAGGATGGCACGACCGTCTCGTTTCATGTCCTTTTGCAACGTTTCCACCCCTTCCGACTGGCCCTCGGTCTGCTCCACCAGAAACGCGACCTGCAGGACGTCGCGAGGGTACAGCGTTGGGAGCTGCGACTCGGACCCGTCCGGCCTCTCGAGCTCCCAATTCAGCGAGATCGCCTGGAAAGGCGGCTTGGGGTTCATTTTCGTTTGCTATTCGTTTTAAAGATGACCGATCGGTCAGATCATGCCGTTGTCCCCCCCACGGGTTACCACAAGGTGTCGAACGGACTCACCTGTACAACGACCGGCCCATCCCCCACGTTCTCCAGTTGAGCTTCCAAAGCAAACCGCAGAAGCCGCGCCTTGCCGTACGGCCCCAGCGACTTGTCCCCGACTTCCCTGGGCGCCAGCTCGGACGATTTCGTCCGGACACTGAGGCACGGTTGCGCCACAAACTGGTAGAGCTTCCGGAATGTGCGGACCCGCCCGCTGGCGGCTTGTGCATCCGATCCGATCAGCGTCTCGGTGTAGCTGACGCTGACGGCTAGGATATGGTTCCCTTCCTCTTTCAGATCAAACCGGACGATCTTCTGGAACGACTGTCCCTGTTGTAAGCCGTCCTTGGTGTCCATGTCGTCTGCGGGTTCGAGATCCAGCGCGGCCACCTGCGATGGGGTTTGCATTTCTGCGACGATGCGAACCGACTTGACGATGCGCGACGCCTCATCCTCGGCGAGCTCGTTGTTGGCGCTGAGCGTACAGGCAAAGGTCTCTCCGACGTATGCCGATCCGAACGCCGGCGGCAATGTTACCTTGACGTAGATTGTATTGTTTAGTAAAGCATCGGCGTATATGAGGGTTCATCGTCCTACATTGGGGGTGAGAATGAACCCATCGTCGGTCTGGTCCGACGGATAGCTCAGCGATGCTTTACTGTGGATTCGGGTATTGGTCGTAGGCAGAGGATGTTGGAAGGATAGAGACGGACGCGACAGACTTCGAGAGTAAGCAAACGCACGATATCTCTCCGGCCCTGGAAGCCGTGGCTTACCGCAACACTGGAATCTGATCAGTCCTGTCACTTGCGGGGCGGGCGTCTCACGGGGGATACCTTTCAGGGACACCGAGTGAGGTTCCTTGGGACCCTCCGCACTGGAGTGCGCTCGAGCCCGTGCCATGAGAAAAGATGAGTATTGATATAATTGATATAACTTCAGTCTCAATCTCAATTCAACTTGTCTTGATGGTGCTTCTCCGTGGCCGACCGGAGACTTGAGGCGGAGTTGGCGGTGATCCGTCCTTATCAAAGTGATTATCAGCTGGGCTCCGGTGGCAAACCAGACAAACTATACAAACTCACCAAACCTCCACATTATTAACGCGAGAATCGAAGCAGCAGATGCATCTACTTCTAAATATCATCAGCTATATCTATTGAATTGCTAAATCCCTCTTCTCACTGGATACTACAGGGCTTGTGACCGACTACTTTGTAGGAAATTGGACCAGTGGACCTTTTGATCTATTCTCGCAGCGGGCTGCTCATCTCACCTGTGACGCCTTCCATTTCATCTTCCTGGCCACCTTCCAGAATCATATCCCACATTTCTTTCCAACCCATAATTGAGGCAGGCAAATTGATATTTGAAGATCAGCGCGATTGAGATCTCGCAGAGGATGGGCAGAGCTCACGACGCCACCCCGACGACCCCAAATTGCGCCCCGGCATTGAAAAGAAAGCGAGATGCAAGTCAAGCAGCCGAGACGACTCCTACGCCAGTGAAGCGTACTCGGCGACGGGAACAAAATAATGCCACGACCTTACCAAAATCCGTCGAGGTGGTCGACTTAACGGGCGGTTCACCCGTGAAGACACCAGCGAAACAACAGAAAAAGTCAAGGAGCAGGAAAACACCAAAGAGCGCGGCTGATAGCCCCAACGAGGAACGTCGAGCGCGGAGATTCCGCGCCCGGCCACCTCAGTCTCTATGGGACCGACTGGCCCGTGCGGCGACTCAAAGGTGGGTTAGGAGGCTGGCCATACGTTTGATCTCTAGCCCTCGGACTAACGTGCATGTTTATCACGCAAAGGATGTTCGTCGTCGGACACAACGTCGTCTGGACCGATGAGAAGACTGAGTTCCCCTACCCCCAGATGACCTTTGACATGGTTGGCACAACGGGAAACATGTACAAGACGACCATCGGGAAGGTGCCGTCGTGCGACTGTCCAGATGCCACCAAGAGAGGGACTCTGTGCAAACATATCTGCTACGGTACAGATTATCCATATCCCCATGCCATTACCCACTGTCGCTCTATTTCTCTTCGTATTATTACAGTCGTTATATGATTTCATTCTGATCTTAATGGCCCATCAAGTCCTAGTCAACGTCCTCAAAGCGACAACACACCTGCAGTACCAGGCGGCGTTCCTATCATCAGTGAGTGCTTGACCACCCACCTCTATCTACCAACCACCCCATCTCACACTACACGCAACAGGAACTCCGCGAAATCTACCACCACTCCCCCCTCGCGCAGAAAGAAGCCGAATCCAAGCCCGGCGCCGACACAAACGGCAACAGAAAACCAGTCGAGGGAGACTGCCCCATCTGCTTCATGGAATTCGAGCCCGACAAGGAAGACATTGTGTGGTGTCGCGCAGCATGCGGGAACAACGTGCACAAAACCTGTTTCGAAAAGTGGGCCGTCACGCAGCGCAGCGTGGGAGTCCGCTGCGTATACTGGTATGTTGCACCCGCCAACTTCCCCCCAGCCGTGCTTCTCTCGCAATACGACGATGAATCCCATACTGACGGAGATATACAGTCGCTCCCCATGGGAAACAGACCACAGCAACATGAACCTCGAACAGCTCAAGCAAAGCGGCACCGTTAGCGAAGACGGCTACGTAAACGTCGCACGACAGATGGGCCTATCAGGCCAGCGCGGTACGAAACCATCCTTGTGATTACCCCGTTGTCCCTGTTGGTGTGGGTGGAAAGTGCGCGATTCTAACGCCCGTCTGTCTCCAGATTATTCAACCTATCATCAGCCCTGGGCCTACCGGGGATCGTACTCCTCTGGTTGGCGTAGAAGTTATTATCCTGACTATGGTGATGGGGGGTACTAGGGGAAGTAAGTGTATCATATCATGGCCGTGAGGAGTCGAAGAGAGTGATGGAACACCCGGTGCTGGCTTCTGGGAATAGCTCCACAGGTTCAATAAATTGATCAAGACAGGGAAAACACCGCGACACTACTGTGAAGACGTAACGTAAAACAAAGGTAAAAGACACAACTAGTATTCATTCCTTGCTGTCCTAAGATCCATGAAATAATATGGTCCACAAGAACAGCGGCTCAAGATGCCGTCTCCTCTGGCGCGATCCAAACCCTGTAGTGGTACAATAGCCTAGTCACTGTCCCCAACCAAAAAGGTATATAATATATTATAATAAGATCTGCCGAGTGGTTCCAATTGGATAGATAAGGAGGGCAAAGCCCGACCAGATCCGATCCCACGATCTATGTATCGCCCACCGAAGCCATGGAAATCTGTCGGGGCGTAGGGTGTATGCAAGAGCCCGATGAAGTCGGTCTAACAGGATGGAGATACCAGCTAGGGGCTGGTCAGTAGACTCCGACGTCCTCTTAGAGGAAGCTCTGTCGCCAACATATGCATATATGTATGGCTTGAATAACGGGTATATAAGGTATGATGATATCAACAACCCAACCATCGTATCACCCATCTTCCTTAAGCACGCGATTACCGCCCCGAACAAGAGCCACACTGACGGCCTCCTCGCCGGTCATCCACGAGGGCATGCGCTCCGGATCAACGATGCCCACCTCAGCCAGTTTCCTGATCCCGCTGATAACGTCTGATCCGGAGAAAGTGAGCGAGACAGCAGGGGTGACGAGGTCCGCATTATCACCATCGTCTTTTCCCTTGGGGGGATCGAGCAGTCGCACGTCGAGACGGTCCAGGGGCGCGGTGGAGAGCGAGCCCGACGTGCCGAAGCGGGCGTTGATGGCGGTTTTGCGCTTTTTGGGGATAGGGGGCGCGTCTTTGTTGGAGGCTTGTCGTCGTTGCTTCTTTGTGGGCTGTGTGGGGGTTGGGTCGTCTTGCTGGTCGCGGGCTCTGTTCTCTTTGTCCGGGTCTGGTGACGGTAATGATGATGTCTGGTGCATGTGTTCTTCGGGGGTGACTGTGTTGGATGGGCGGGGGTCGAGCGGGCTTCCCTCGAGGACTGCGTCGGCGAAGATGCTGAACGTGCCGTTTGCTTGGTTGGAGCGGCCCGGGCCGCGGAGTTTGAGGAGGGCTTCGAGGTTCTTGGCTGTGAGGGAGGTCGCTTTGAGGGTATATCTCTGCTGGGGGAGGGACAGCGCTTTTGGGACGGCGTCGCGCACGATCCGCTGGAGGGTTCGCGCGTCGGTCGGGAGTGCCTGGGTGGTGGGGGCGGTGTTGTTGGACTTAGGCCCGGACGGGGACGACGCGATGGAGGTGTAAATAAAGGGGCAGCTGTCCGGGAAGGCGACGTAGATGACGCGGGACGAATCCGTCAGCGACTCCGGCGGTTGGCGCGGGTGCTGGTATGGCGAGTTGGAGGTGAAGATGCGGAGGAAGGTGAGGGGAAGGGCGCGCGAGCGGGCGAGGTAGAAGTGGGCTTTGACGAGCGGGGCGATCTGCTGCTGGAGGTTGTGCAGGAAAGTGGAGGCGTGAATGCGCGGGATGCAAGCCGAGACGTCGGGCAGGGAGGACGCATCGCCGCGGATCGTCGCGTCGATGCGGGCGAGCTCCAGGGCCGTCCAGCGGAGGCTGGAGGGGTGGTCATCCATGTAGCGCAGGTCGACCATCGCCAGCTGGCGCAGGGTAATTCCATGTCGCCAGTCGCCCTCTAGGATGCGATCGATGACTTCGCGCTTCCCGCCTTTCCTCACTTGTAGTTCTTGGTAGGCGTTGCGCACGTCGTCGATGGTGGGCTCGGCGGGGTATGGTTTGAGCTCGTCTTCGTCCATGGCATCGGCCTCATCTTGCTCTAGGTATGGTCGAAACGACTGCACATTGCGGTCCTCTAGCCATTCGAACACGAGGTCTAATAACGACTGGCGCGAGAGCTTCCCCAACGATTTGACGAGGGCTTGTGTGGTTGAAGGGATGCGGAGATTGCTCGGAATACTGGCTGTGGTAGGGGCGCGGAAGGCTCTGGGACGCGCCATGTTCAATGGATTGTGCGGAACGCTGTGATGGTCAGAGAATGTGGGCGTATCGCATGTCGGAGGTTTCTTGGGGAGAAAGACGGAGGAAGAAGCGGAGATGAATCCGTCGCGACATCAAAACAACCAGTCACGTGGTGATAAGGCAACCCGATAAAGACGTTTGGCCCAAAAAGTTAATTTATCTCTGATCCCTGCAAGTTCGTATCTATTGCATTGGTAGTCTGTATACACAGTTAAGACGGATTTCTTCAAGCTAGATAGGGGATGATGGCCAAAAAAACAAAAAGTAATTCCGATGCGGGGAATCGAACCCCGAGCTGCCGTGTGAGAGACGGCGATGTTAACCATTACACCACATCGGATGTTGATGTATATCCGTTTTGAGATGTAAACTTATGTACCCCTGGTCTATAAGGACGAAACACAACATGAGGGTATCAATCAATGCATATCAAACAACTATCAAGTCTAGCGATGTACACCCCCGAACTCTCCCCAGCCGACACTGCAACCCAGTCAAAGCAAAGCAGCCAAAGAATGGTCTCCTGCGGTAATATCAGCCACTCCAAAAAGCAGAGGCCCGACTCTCCCGTCAACTGTCAACGTCTAGAACCCTAAACCACAGTTTCCCCATTCTTCTCCGTCAATTATTTAGAAAGTAAATGCCCGATAGTCGTTTCAAACGACTCGGGCTCGCGACCAAGTATCCGAGCCAGAGTCGGAGTAGCCACTGCACACTCACCCGCGCGGATCGCCTCATAAGCAGTCGCCCAGCGAGGCGCGAGGTATTCGCCACCGAGACCGGCATGAACCCGTGGCTGCTTAACGTACTCGTCTAAAGGTACCTGATGGATGCGAACAGGCCGACGCAGCACACGGCTTAACGCATCAGCCGTTTCGCCGAGGGTCCAAGTCCTGGGACCAGAGAGCAGGACCGTCTTGTTCACATAAGGAAAGGCAGCGGGATCGCGGGCATGCAGTGCTATCAAGCTTGCCGTTGCCTCGCCCAGCTCGTCGCGCTTCGCCCAAGCCAGCCCAGGGCCCGACCCGTCATGGGGGATCCGAATCTCGCACGAAGGCGCATCGACATCGAAATAGGCCGTGTAGATGGGGAAGGACTCGGAATACAGCCCCTGGCGAATGATCGTGTACGTGAAATGGGGGTCGCGATCGTGCAGCTGGGCCAAGTAGCGTTCCGTCGCGATGTGCGCGAGCATCACATGGCCCTTGGTATCGAGGTCGCCATCGCCGGCGAATGCAAGAGACGAGTAATGGATGTGCGTCACTCCACTCTTGAGAGCCGCGTCGATGGCGGCTTTGTGGACCTTGAACCGATGCTTGTGTTGGAAGCTCGGGTAGGAGATCAAGTTCAGCGTCGATACGCCGTCGAACGCGTGCTCGAGGGTCTGGACGTCGTCGAAGTCGGCCTTGCGGATGGTCGCCCCGGCGGCTTGCTCTTTGCGAAGATTCTCTGGTTTGCGCGTGACGAGCACTACGTCGGTGGCGGGGACTTGTCGGAGAAGGTGGGTGAGGGTGCTGCCTCCGAGGCCCCCGGCGGCGGGGAATATGGCGAGCTTGCCTGTCATTGCTGAGTCGATTGTTGGTGTTTGAATTACATTGAAAAAACTAATCGAAGCTCTTGTGCTGCTTTTATAGTTAGTGGATTAATAAGACGACTTGAAAAGTCTCCGACGCGGGCGAAACTAAATGGACTTATCGGCGTTCCTGCATGGGGTTAATAGCGGACCAGTCGATCGTATTTCAAAGCAAGTAGTATTTCAAAGCAGTTTTCCTAGGAGCATCGTACGAGGACCCACTACTCTTTGGTCGACAAATTGGCCAAGCTACGACAATTAGGCCAAGGATTCAATACCCTGAGAACCTCGCTGAATACAACCAAAACACCTGTCATGTCGCCCCCACGCCTAGAGCAAAGGCGGACTCCGTCCTGTGTACCGCAAGCGCATAAACATTGTAATGTGTTCTATTCAAGCATACTATATTCACCAACCACGGGACATGTAGCATGCCGCACCGCGATAGCCATCCAGTACAATACACTCGCTTTTTTGTTCATACAGGGTCTACTTGGAAGAACGTCCACCAAGGCTTCCCATAGCTTGCAACCTTTGGGTATCCACCTCAGGAATGGCCTTAGTGCCCGGAGTGGAAGGGTTAGGCAAGAACCCAGTGGCGACCAAGAAGGCAAGGTACTTGCCAATGATCTCCGTGCTCACAGCACGGTCGCTCGGCTTCTCCGGCGAAGCGCCAAATGCACGCAACGAGATGTCGGCATTGGTGTCGTCGAGTTCGGGGGCAAGAGAGTTCGACGGCAGATCGCCGACAACGAAGTGGAAGAGCGGAAGGAGTGCGAGCTCCTTGGGTCCAGTGTTGCTGTCGTCGGCCACGTAATCCTGCAGCAGAGAGCACCACTCGCGGTAGGGAACCTGCGGCACATTGTAGCCGTAGGTCTCGAGGGACCCGAGCCACTCGTTGGTGGTCAGGCGCGGGTGGCTGGTGACCTGCACGACTCCCAGGGGCTCGACGGGCGGGTAGAGCACCGAGGCGACCACGACGCGGCTGACATGCGTGACGGGGACCTGGTTGACCGTGTTGCCTGGGATGTCCGGGCGGGCCTGGACCTGGATACAGCCCTTCCAGAGACGCAAGAGGAAATCGTCAGTGACGGAGAAGCCCGTTTCCGGGTCTCCGGTGATGTAACCGGGGCGAACGACGACGCCGTTCAGACCACGCCGGCCAGCCTCGCGAACGATGAACTCGCTGGCCCACTTGGTTTGGCCGTAGCCTGTGCCCAGGCCCTTAGCACTGCCCTGCAGGTCGTCTGTCTCTTGGACGCCCGATCCGCCCGACGCGATGCTCTGCTGGGAGAGATTGACATAGTGCTCGGTGTCCAAAGTCGAGGTGGAGCTGACAAATGCCAGACGCTTGGGCTTGCCGCTGGTGCAGAGAGTCACACACTCCATGGTGCTCAGGACATTGGCCGCGCGCAGGCTGGAGTACGGAAGCATCCAGTTCACTTGCGCTCCGTTGTGGATGATATAATCCGCTTCTCTGGTAACGCGGTCCCAGTCCTCCGAGGTCATGCCAAGCTGGGGCTTGGAGATGTCGCCGGGGACGACCTCTACCCGGCCGCTCCAATCCTCGCGCCAAAGCCCGTAGGTCTCGGCGATGCCCCTGAGACGCTGGAGCCCGGATGCGGCATCCTTGCACCGCACGTGGGCAATGACACGAGCTTCCTTGTTGGTTTCGAGGAGGGTATGGAGAATGTAGGAACCGAGGAATCCCGTTGCGCCGGTAAGGAAAGTCGTTCCGGCAGTTCCGGAGCTGACCGACTTGAGAATGCTAGCCGGTAGCTTTCCAGCAAGATCACGAGCATCAGCCGAGTACGCTTCATCCACCATGGTCGAGCTCTCGTGGACGTTCTGGTCGAGGCGGAGACCAGTAGGATCCTGCGCGTGCTCAATTTCCGTGGCGAATGCCTCCAAAGTCTGCGACTGGAAGATGGCGCTCATCGGGATATCAATGTCTTTCCACTCTCGCCGGACCTTGAAGAGCATTTGCTGGGCAAGGATCGAGTGTCCACCTTCCTCAAAGAAGTTGGACTTGGGAGTGAGCATCCGCGCGGTAATGTTGGGCAGGACACTTGCCCAGATTGCGGCAACTTTCTGTTGTGTTTCAGTGAGGGTCGCTTGCATCGAAGAGCTCCTTGAGGCCCTTCTGTTCAAGAGGGCGAGATCACTGGTGCTCGGGAAAGGAAGGGCAGGCTTGTCGATCTTGCCGTTGGGGTTTAGAGGCATGCGAGCAAGCGGGATGAACATCGTCGGTACAGCGTAGTGAGGCACCTTGGTCTTCAGGAACTTCTTGCAGTCCTCCGACAACGAGCGGAACTTTTTAAGCATAGCAACCAGCGATTCATCCTCGGAGGATGATTCCGGCTCCGAAGGCAGGTTTCCGTCTTCCGCGAGCTGCTGGAACCACCGCTTCGCTTCTGGCACAATATAGCTCACCAGAGTCGGTTCCTCATCCTTATCTCTCCGGACCAGGGTGACGTTCTCACGGATGAAAGGATGATGAGACAGATGGCTGTCAATCTCGCCCAGTTCAATTCTGAACCCGCGAATCTTAACCTGGTTGTCGACTCGACCAGTGCATTCCACAGCGCCATCGGCACGGAACCGACCAAGATCACCGGTTCTGTAAATCCGATCCCGCGGTCCCTTGTAGAGCTCCATCCACGGCTTCGGAGACTCCGAAGCAATACGCTCGTATTGACGAGTCCACACTGCAGGATCAACAAACCAGTTCGTCAAGAACTTAGATTCGTTGAGTTTCTGAATGACGGGATCATCACCGAGATATCCCTCGGCAAGGCCTCCTGCCCGGAGGAACAGCTCGCCCTGTTCCCCGATATCGCAGATACGAGATTTGTCGTTCCGATCAACGACCAGAAGTTGAACGTCGAGCATGCCCTGACCAACAGGGATGATGTCCGGCATGCCGTCGAGATATTCGGGCTGCTCAGATTTGCTGGGAATTGCGAAATACGAGACAGCGCGGGAGGTCTCCGTAGTCCCGTACATGTTGACGATCGAAGCGCGAGGGGCTAATTCTTGCAGTCTCCGGCAGTCCTTCTTGGTCAGAAGATCTCCAACAAAGAACACGTGGTGAAGCGAAGGGAATTGAGCGGTAGCGCCGCCGACTAGGATCTGGCCCATCGCAGGTGTGAGATGGGTAACAGTCACACGGTATTCCTTCATCCATTCGGCCAACAGCTCATGTCCGATGCTATCGCGGTGCGGTACAACAATCTGAGCGCCGAGGTAGAGGGGCGTAAAGATATCGCGTTGAATTGGGTCATGGGCGATGCCAGACAGCATCGTGAACTTGTCATCCTTCGACAGACCGAATCTCTCCTGCATCCAAGGCGTGTAGTAGGTCAGCGAGAAATGCCGTCCCTGGACACCCTTGGGTTTGCCTTCGGAGCCACTGGTGAAACTCAGCGTGGGGACCGAGTCAGGGCCAATAGCGACATCAGGCTGCTGCTGCTTGAGCGCTTCATAGGGCTGGAGACAGTCCTGATCCTGACCAGCATTAAGACCACCGGTGAGTTGTCCATCGTCGAGGAGCCTGAGCGCAGGGACGTGGGCCTTGATGCTCAAGGACGAGGCGATGAATTGGGAGACCGTTTCGGCGATCGGACCGGATTCCTCGGCGGCTCGCTGGATGTGGACGATGAATCGGGGGTTGGCGACCTCCAACAAGGTCTTCTGACGATCGTGAGGATACTGCGGATCCAGCACACTAACAGTTGCGCCGGCCTTGAGAGCTCCCATGTAGGCAACCACTAGATCAACGCTATCAAAAACCACCTGTCAGCGTACGTCTTCCCCGCAAATGATTGGTAGGTTCGCGGAATGTACGGACCCTCGATATGCGTAGATCATAACGACATCCCCGCGCTCGCACCCATTGCTCAGAAGATAATGGGCCAATTGGTTGGAGCTCTCATTGATTTGTCTGTAGTTGAATTGGCGCTCCGGGGACCGCATGCCCTTGGTTTCAAGCACGCAGAGCCTATCCGGATG
This sequence comes from Aspergillus taichungensis, assembly GCA_002850765.1. NCBI lineage: Eukaryota > Fungi > Ascomycota > Eurotiomycetes > Eurotiales > Aspergillaceae > Aspergillus > Aspergillus taichungensis. The sequence goes on along the minus strand of KZ559574.1, from coordinate 88,905 downwards.
CTCATTGGCATTGCGCGCGAAGATTTGATGGATTGCTGGCGGGGGAGGGGCAACGCGTCAGTGTGAGTGGTGGTCACCCGGCATTAGGGCATTTACCTCCATTGAAATCATTCCAGTGCAGATCACTGGTTGGATCGGGCAACAAGCTATTCGAATTCCCCGCCATCTTCCTTATCGATCGGTATGATGGATGATTGATTCGAGATGAACGGAGCAGACGGAAGTTGGGGAATTGGAATCCGATGCCGGAACAACCTACCCTAAACCCTACTTGAGCATATGAGTCATATTTAGGTAATATGCTGGTGTGCGTTTGATTGATCCAGTGATAATAGCATGATCCAAAACCTTTTCCATCAACATCCGATGTGGTGTAATGGTTAACATCGCCGTCTCTCACACGGCAGCTCGGGGTTCGATTCCCCGCATCGGAATTTCTTTTTTTCACCTTGCTATTCGATTTTATTTATTGGGCTCCGTTCATCTTTGAATAAAGACACTGCAATCTTTCTTTGTTTTTTTTTTTTTCCTTCATGGAATGGGTGGATACATTCGAGTAAAGCTGGCAGTGGTAATCTTTTGTATAGATATCACCGCCATGGCCATGCGGCCTTCTTCATCAACAAGACAGATTGTACAAAGGCAAGGCAAATGAAAATATATTGTTCAAGAATGGCGGCACAATCAAGATCATTACCAACTTACAGTATTCACTTTCAGAGAAATCCTCCACTTCTCGTAATTGCCAGAAAAGAGCCCACAAATAGTCGAAAGTTCCCACGAAACGAAAAACAAAAGAAACATCTAAGTGATCTTTTCTTCCCTCAAAAGCAAAATAATGACCAGGATAACAATGCTGCATGTCGCAGAAAGCACTATAGTACAGTTAGACGGAACCGCAGGCTCATCATGACCTACCATAGGAAGAGAGACTCACGAGGAACGAACTGGAATCCAAATAGATAGCTGGAGCGAACTATCTCTTGAAGTGCCGGGGAAAGGGACCTAGCGTACTTCACGTCGTCCAGAATGTTCAAGATGAGCTGTTGACCACCATGCTTTTTAGCTAGATTCAACAGCAATTCGGAATTCAAAGATTGACAGGGTTCTTGTCTTGCGCATGGGAAAAAAAGAAAGGCATACCGCTGCTTTATTTGCACTCTCCGGCAAGTTCCTTTCTAGACTCGCCCCAAACAAGCCCTGCACAAGTGCCAGACCGATAGCTGGACCCAGGAGAATCCCCAGCTGCTGCGAGACGAAATACGTGCCTATGCAGACTGCCAGGCGCGGCTTTGGCGAGCTGCATGTCATGCTGATGAACTGAGACGAGAGCACGACACCCATTACAGCTCCAATGGGCAAATTGATGAAGGTTTCCCAGGGGGGGCAACCATCGCGCCACAGGACGAAGAGACCAAGATAAAGGATTACGGAGCCGAGCACCACGGCGACTGTCATGGTCTTGTAGCGGTGGGTGCTGGGAACAGTTAGCTAAGGAGCCAACAAGTCTGGTGCGAGATGCACTCGCTCAAGTAGGGGTTCATTTACCGTTTGATGACATTGCCGCCGATGATGCCTCCTATGGAGATGCCTAGAGACGATATAAGATAGACCATAGAACCGTAGAAGTCTGAACTATCTTCGACTCGAACAAAATATGGGATGATATTGCTGTTGAGCTACACACAGTGAGCATTGCTCCTTTCGTCTACATCTGACTCGGTCACTCACCGAAAAGCGCCCAATGAACATCGTAACCTGTATCAGACAATATGCCCCCAGGGACTTCAACATCAGGTCCATAGGAATGATTGGGTTTGAGGCCCAAAAAACTTCGATAAGAATGAAGCCCACGCTGGATGTTATAAATCCAAGTGCTGGAATGTGTGTCCATTCGGAAGAGCTCTTCGCGGGTGCGCCGGCATCCCGGAGGAGAAACAACAGCGACGAGATCGTAGCTGCAAAGCTAAAGAGGCCTGCAAAATCAAAACCCCAGAATCCAGAACGTGGTTGGTGGTTTCCTGGGCGCTTGGACTTGGGTTCAAACGATGGCAATCGCTGGACGGCGAACAGAACACACATCAGGACCAACGGCACCTGGCCGAGAAAGAGCCACCTCCAGTTGATGACGTCCACCAGGAGCCCGCCCAAAGGGGCACCTAGACCGCGCCCCACGCTAAATACTGTGTTTTCGTAGGCTCTCAGCAATGCCAGTTCCTTGGGCGGCACGATATCTGGTTGTACTTGTCAGCCGCCGGAGTGTTTGGCAGAAGCCCAAAGAGCGATTGAGCGCATGAATAGTCTTTTAAATGTACCGCTAAGAATGATGGTGGTTAAAACAATCATCCCCGCTCCACTGAGCCCAGACAGGACTCTTGCCGTAATCAACTGGAACAGAGATGTACTGAAACCGCTGTTTGATGGATGAGCCAACACCTGGACAAAAGGCTGGGAAACACATGACTTCAAGACATACCATGCTAAGCATCCCAGCGTAAATAACCCGTACGCGCTAATAAGAACTTTCTTACACCCATATGCGTCACTCAGGCGGCCGTACTGGCACCCACTTCGATGTCAACAAGGACGGACATACATAGCACAAGCATGAGGGGTATCACACCGTCGGACGTACCACGGGTAGCGAAATGCAATATCCAAAACTGTATGCCACCAACAACCACGAGCTTTCTGTCATCAAGTGGAATTGTGAGGCAATCGCACTATACGTGGTAATCGCAATCGTTTCATCGATGCTCGCGAGGAAGACGCCTGTGTGACCATTCTGTCAGCTCATCTAGGTTCTGTAGATTGGGTCAATAAGCATTCTTTCAGGGCGAGTACCAAGAAACGTCACATAGATAGCCAGGGAATTCGATTTTCTAGAACCGGGCTTTTCGTGCTCATCGTCGCTGGCTGTTGATGGACTCGATGTACCATCACCAAGTAGGTAGGACTCGTGTTCTTCACGATCCATCTTTAGAGATACCGTAGTCAGAGAGGGGATGAGTTGTTGATCCGAAAGATTGAAATGACAATGTAAATCGCGAATTGGGGGGGTCCACTGCCAAAGTCGCGACTCTTGGCCGTCATCAAGGGATGGAAGCATGCAAGGCACGAGTCTTGAAGTATGCATACATCATATACATGTAATCTTGCATTCCAGAAAATAACAGGGCATGGCTTCCCGGAGAGTCGGATACCCCCTTGCATCTTGGAGACACGTCGTATTCGGCACATAAAGTCTGCCTGGGTATCCAGGACAAACCACGGGGTAGTATTCTTAGATGATGTCGAATCGGGGAATTCTTCATGAGAGAACCGCATCAAGAACAAGATGTTCCCAGCCTCCTCAAGCCTTACAGCAAGTCTCTCGGCCTCATGATGACCACCACCCCCTTTATAAGCCACTCCGCCCCTACCACGGGAATACCTTCCCAGAAACATCAATCTTGCCTCCTTTGATTCCATAACCCTATTCCCCCCTTTCAGGAACTCATCCATGCCACAAAGCACATGTTCAGATATATCTGGGACCCCAATACCTAGGGCAGCATCAGCTGAAACAGCCTGCATAAATATAACTTGGTATTGCACAAAGAACACTGGGGCCATAAGGGTCCGTCCTATGGCTCTTTAGAGTAAAAAATGGAGAGGTTGGGAAGGTAGCACGGAGGGGGATATGTATATCGAGGTCAGGTTAGACAACAGTCAAGCATGCTTCCATAGATGAGTTACATATCGTAATTTAGCTTTCTAAGTGACGGTCTTGTGGTTCGAAGTATCCGAAACAGAGGACTCTGTAGACACCTGGTGTACAGATATACTGTGCGAGTGGGTGTGTGTCAAGACTGTCTATACTGCAGTTTTAGATGCCATGATGTATGCTTTTTGACAGAAAGACGGGAGGCTGGAGGCTTCCTATATGCTGGTTAACTGATGAAACGGCCACAATCTTGATGAAATCACCTTAAAAAAGCAATAAACCTCCGCTGGACATACAGTGACAAGAAAAATTGTCTGATTAGTTGACACGTTGGCCCGATTGTAGTCACTGATTCCAAGCTGTTGAGTAGATCTGCATGCAATGTCCTGGTGTTGACCTGTAAATCCTTGTTGCCAGATTGTCAGAACCCTTCGCCGGAGCGAATTGCTATCAAAATACACAAAATGGGCGCAGTAGTAAATCTTAGTATGGAAATGACAAGGAAGAGTATAGGTGACCAGGACGCTTCTAGATCTAGCCTTGTTGTTTCTTTGCGCCCCAGTTGGAATGATACATGATGTACCATACGGGTATGACAGCCGCTATCAATGCGCGAATCGCAAATAGTACAGAGGTTTATCTTGAGCATATCACCCAAGACGCATGGTAAGTTGTCGTCTGTGTCCGATCTGGCCGAATAGGTGTAGCCTTTTCCAAAGTCCAATTGCTTGGATTGCCTAGTTGGGCGTCTTCCAAGCGCTGGCGTCCACTAGTTGTGTTCTCGCGACGGGTGACTGCTGATTAAAAGTAACTATCGATCTGTGCATACACTGGACTGAATCCTAACCGACAACGCATCTAGCGATCGACCCCGGTCAAATGTCATGAATGACAATCCAGGATTAGACAGCGGGGACTGGGACGGCATGGAAATGCCCTAGGTGGGACTGGTGTGGGGGCATCTACCAATCCCAACCATGAACTCCAGAATAAATCTCCTGGGTCTTCAACCGCTTCATTACGACAGCTATCTAGCTAGAGAAATCATAAACCCGACGGGTAATTACTGTTGCTCATGAACAGCAGCCATGGGCTTCTGGAAATTTATCACGCACTTGCTCGGGCGTATTGTTCGGTTCTTTGCCCGGGTGGACGAGAAAAAATTGTATGGACTGGACCATGCGATTCTGAATATGGAAGTTCCTCCTCCAAGTATGTGGATGAATATGGGGTATTGGAAGGTAGGTCCACCGGAAACTATGCGATTGACGTGCTTGTTATGATATAGTTTCTGTTTCCTGCGCGGTTGTGGGGCACCTGCTGAACTGCTACATGATACAGCACACAGATTCCTTCCACGAGGCCTGCGAAGCATTACTGGACCAGGTTTTGATTGCAGCAAATATTCTAGATGAAGACCAGACGGCTACCGGGAAGTGTGCGGCTGTTATTCCCGCACCGATAGCGGCAGACAGTACAACACACAGTCAGCGCCAAAAACAACGACAACGACATGTAAAACTAATTGACGTCGGAATCGGATGCGGTGATCAAACCCTCTACTTGACAAGGAAACTTTCCAGGCCTGCAAGCGCACCCGCTCAAGAAAGCGGAGGTCATCCTGGTAAGAGAAATGAGACTCCAACCGGGTCGAGAAGAATACATTCTAACTGATCAGACGACAAACCCCTTTTCGACTCATACGTTGGGATCACGATTGCAGAGTCGCAAGCAGATTATGCTCGAGAGAGACTTCTCAAGACGACATCAGCCAGCGATAATTCCAGCGCCCCCGGGACGGTGCCAGATGTGAAAATTTTCGCCGCTGATGCAGCGGATCCTTTATCCTGGGGATCTGACCTTACGCAAGCCGTATTGGACAACAGCGGCAGCGGGCCAGGCGAAGAAAAGACAGAACTTGCCCAACCCCGCGCAACCAAAGTCGAGGAGCACCAAACATGGCTCTTAGCACTCGACACGCTATACCACTTCAAACCGTCCCGCAAACCGCTACTAAAATTCGCCCGACAAGACATGAGAGCATCGTTCATGGCGTTCGACCTCCTCATGTCCGACCGCGCATCTCTCCGGGACAGGCTGATCCTGAGGTCAATGTGTCTCGTGACGGGGATTCCCTACTCTAATTTCATGACCAGGAAGGAATACGAGGACATGCTGGTTGAGGCTGGGTATGAGCGTGACATGATCGACATGAGAGACATCTCGGAGCATGTTTTTGGCGGTATTGCGCGCGACATATGGAAGAAGGATGAAGTTCTGAAGATGTACGGGGTGAGTATGGGGATGGGGCAGTATCGAGGCGCGGCGAAGGTGTTTCACTGGTGGGCTAGGAGCGGGGTTGTGAGGGGGTTTGTGGTGGTTGCGCGATTGGGGGATTCTTGATAGAATGATACCATGTAGATATTGACTATGTAGATATTAGGCTGATTATAGCTGTTATAACGTGTGTATAGATATCAGCCAAGTGGGTATGCATGTATGCATATGCACGAACGATCGATGGCTTTGAAAAGCCGGCTTACTTTCATATTATACAATTCTATGACCGTGCATTCATAACGACAACTATTCCTCTGCCATCCAGGGCACATCCACACCTAAGCTCGTAGCGACTCTCATAGCAGACACGACGCAACCCTCCAGCAGCACCATCCCATCCCAACACCAAGCGCCCGCAAGCCAGACATTGCCATCCCCGTTGCGCCACACCCATTCGTCGTCCTTCTTGGAGGCACCGACATGATCGGCGTCGAATATCCGGTTGACGATCTTTCGGCTTCCGGGAGTGCGCAGGACCCTAGCTAACCGTGCGCGGTGGAGAACTTTCGACGGGTCTATAGGGGTGATCGGGAAATTCGTGACTAGGATAGAAGAAGAGTATGTGTGTGTCGATTCTGTAGATGAATCGTTCGAGCAGATGTGCAGGAGCTGGGGTTGCTTGGCTGAGGGCTGCGATCTCTGGGCTATCTTCCTGAGCGCGCGATCGCAGTTCGGAATGGTTGACAGGTCGCGGTGGACGACTGACTCGCCAGAGGTAACGGGGATCGAGCCCAGAGTGTCCTGCAGGGGCTTATATATAGCGCTGATCACGTTGGGCGTGACTGCCATGATAACGTGATCAAAGTCGTTGGAACGGCTATCTTTGTTGCTTTCATCGGTCCAGGTGACGCGGACTTTTGCGCCGATGGTTTCGACCGCAGTGACAGTGGCGCCGAGTCTGACGGTTTGTCCATTTGTGATCCTCGTTTGGACGTTTTGGACACCCCCGTCGACAGTGTAGTGGGGCTGGCGGTAAGTTCTCCTTGCATATTCCGTGCAGTCGATGGCGGGGAATTCCAGCAGCGCATCATGCGGACAGGTCGTGATGCTCGACATGAGCGGTAATAAATAATCCTTGATGAATCTCCGCGGTAACCTGATTCTCGCCAGGTACTGTCTGAACGACTCGTCCTCCCTGGACTTGGTGGCGGGCTTGGGTCTGACAAGAAAGCAACATGTCGTGAACCAGAAGTAACACACCGCTAAGAATACCATTTGCAGGATCCAAGTCACGTAGCCACGGCCTTCCGGCCGTAACGGGGGCACCATATGGTTGCTTGATGAGTGTATATAGTAGGGAGACTTTTTGTTGCCTCGGTCCGTGGATATGGACGATAGCGGGTATATGAACTTGGGAGAGCTGTACTTGATATCTAGATAGTCATACATGCGCTTTAGATTATTGTGGAATCCGTTGTCGAGGGCGCGCATTGGGATATCAATGCGGCACGGTGGCGAGCCATCATTATCATCATCGTCACTCCCTGGTGGTACAGTGTATGACGCAGAGTCTAACGATAACTGGTCTTGCTGTCGCATTTTCCTCAATTAGTGAAACTACTCTCTTCGAAGAGATATATGCTAATTACCATCTCGAAGACCTCGACCGTAAATCGTTGTTGGCGGTCATTCTGTAACAAGTATGCAGATACCAGACCAGCCATTCCAGAGCCAATAACAGCCACGGATTTCTTGGATTGGCCACCCATCGTTAAGACTGATATTGTTTGGTTTAAGGACTGCTTGCCGAGTTGCACCTGGTCGATGGGTATTTAGAAAGGATAGGATGAAGAGGAATCTTTGTAATCAACTAACATCATGTTCTCGAATGTTTTCTTTCTTTCATTAGCGGCTGTTTTTCCCTTCTCAACATTGGGGGGAAAAAAATTTCGTACTAAAATTACGACCATCTACCGAGGCCGTACCATTAGCTCACACGTGATTTTCGCATCTCCACTCTGAACCAGTTCTTGCTGTCTAAAGCTGCTTTGTGAATGGATTGTAAGTTCCCATGTTGTTTGGGTCCGTCCCCAAACTATTGATGGTTTTCCCGTTCAAGGCCGTATATTGGCCAATGTGTTGCCGTTTCGCCCCAAGTATGAATGAATGATGATGATGGAAGCTTGGCAGACTCAACAATTCTCAAGTGGGGCTATTCGACATTCCAAAGCTGTATGACATGACCAAGAGAGTAGAAGAACAAAACCGCAAAGACTAGTATCAAATACCTTGTCAATCAGTCGCACGCGATACAGTTAGCGCGGATCGCAATGTACTCTGTATGTAGCAAGTACGCTGACCAACACGGTGCGATCAGACCCGCCAGCGCGTGGTTCATCCTTGTCGATCACGTCCCCATTGATATGCCCATCCCGCCTGGGAATAGACCTGAAGGATGGCGATGGCCCACCTGGTGTCTTCTGCGGTCATTTTAGGGATTCTATAATGTGGGTGGGAAATAGGTGGTTCTATTCCTTGAGACTGGTAGTTACTTGAAGTTGGAGAGTGTGAAGATACCCGCAATTCGCCATGTGGTTGCATCGCTTACCTACGGCTGAGGTGAGAACTTAAATCATGCTTTATTTGAGTTAATCTGACACTTGATACAATCGCATTGAATACTACCGCAACCGGGCATTATCAAGACAATGGACTTACTTTCTCTCTCCATATGATTGAGACGGGGCCTGAAGAGCCAGTTGGGCCATTATTGTTAGCATCACATGACATGGGGTGATGTCGAAATATACCTAGGCGCCTCAGGCCAACGTAGTATGATAGAAGGCTTCTAAACCACCATATAATGCTAGAGGACAATACAGACGGAATAAAATACATTATCAACATTATCAGGGATCCAGGTCTCGCAAAAAGAGCCAATATCAATAGGTCAACGATCACAATGACTAGTCACAATAGAACATAAGTACGAATCACAAACGATCAGATTCATCCAGACCAAGGGGATATCATGTCCATCCTGTTATCTTCAGTTGGAAAAAAAAAATGAAACTCATGCAAACGCCATCATTAACGCCGTCAAGAACATACCCTAACCATCTGAATGGCTAGAGTTCAAGAAAAATGTAATAATTAAGAAAAAAGCATCGATCATGCAATATCGGCGTAACATCGTGTTGTCTTCTTGCAGACAGTTGATAGTAAGCAGCGTCAATCTCTCCTCGTACTGTCCGTTTCCGTCGTGTTCTCTTCTTCGCTCTCGTCCCCGTTGATTTCACCCCAGCCAGAGCTACGACGACTGATTCTCCCAGCGGGAACGGCTTGACCGGTCGGGATCGCGCCAACGACCCCGGAGATACTGGCCGAGTTGCTATCGTGGCGGCTGTGCGATTGAGTCCCACTGACCACGCTGGCTCCATCCCCTGCGCCCGCACTCTGCTTATTCGCATGGAAGCTGCCGCGCTCACCGACCAAAGGCGACGTCCCAGACGAGGAATACACGCTGATCCGCTCGGTGCTAGCCAGGCCAACCATACTCGGCCGATTGGGCACACCGGTGGCGCCGAAGGTAGAAGGATTGGAGGGCTCTCCGACATTCCCGCTGAGCACGCTCAATGGCAGACTCTCGCGACTCCCACCGAAAACCGACGACGGCGCCAACGCCCGCACGGACGCATTGGTATCCAACGAGTTTCTCCGACGCCGTTTCGAGGAGGAAGCCAAAGTCAGGATCGAGGCATTGTCGGTGAGCATGTTGTTGGCGGTCGCCGTGCTGTAAGTCATCGAGTGATTGTGAGGGGCAAGGTGGGGCGGCACCGCGGTCGCCGGTGAGGGAGGGAACGGTTGTGAGAACTGCACTTGCTGGGAGCCCTGCGAAAGATTGCCATGAGGAGTGCCAGCATGCGCATTCTGCACATTGTACAGGTGGCCGGAGGGCGCTGCGGACTGCACGGTTGTCAAGGTCGTCGTCAGCGACCGTACCGACGGTGCGGGCGAGGAGAAAGTGCTTCCTTCGCCTCCTCCCGTGGAGCTGATCCCTCCACCGGTCGTCGCCATCGTCCCTGCCTTGGAATATGCGGCCTCGGAGATTGCCGTATCGCCGTTGGTTGAAACTGTGGGGGCGGTGGATTTGGTGCTGGTCGCAGGCGCCTGATTGTCATATCCGGAGTATGAAAGCGAGGGCGCACTCTGGGAACAGGATCGCTGTGCGTTTCCGCTATCCGGGGAGTGGACCTCGCTGCTCTGTTCGTTCACCACATTGGTCGTGCCGGACAGCGGGTATGGGTTGTTCTTGAGGCAGGTCTTATTCTTCGGACTGGCATGGCGTTTGTGGGACCAGCGGATAGTACTCGAGTCGGAAGAGCTTTTGAGACTTGCGAGGCGCTTCATCCAGCTCGAGAAGGGGCGACGGCGTCCATTGCGATCTACCGAGGACAGAGGAGTTAGTCAGGTCGGTCGGGGGTGGCGGGGGTCAGGATCATTGTGACCACGTACCGTGCGCCCGAGGAGATAATTCCGCGGTGGCCATCTGGCCGGTCGGATTTGAAGGAAGTGATCAAGCGTGGGTGGTGTGGATATCTGAGGACCCTCTCGTTGATGAGACGCTGCGATGTTGATGCACAAAAGGGGAGGGCGCGGTGGAGTAATCAATCAGATAAGACAACCCAGGTAAGATTCAGCGGAGGAAAGGTCAAAGACGGTGCCTCCGTTTCAGGAAATAGGCAAGGCGACAGGGAGTACTCTGTTGAGAAGAAAAAAAAAATCATAAACCGAGAAACAAAAAAATGATCATCACAGATGAGGTTCAGAGGGATGAGTGTTGGAAGAGGGACATATAAATAGTTCATTAGGTTTCATACTGTTATTCCTCCACGCCGCACGTGATGCAGCCCGACCCAATGATCGATCGCGGTCACTTGCTTCACTTCCAACTTGAACCCCTGGACTCTCAAGTCAACCTTTGTTCAACCTACGAGGACTTTCCTTTGCTGCAGGTTTTCCAGACATGGTCATCGATGGCTGCGATCATTATGATCTTCTTTGGACCATTATGGGTCCGAGTTCTTCCACGACGTTCTATAGGGACTAATCATTCTTAACAAGCTAGGCTGCAGCGCGCGTTGAGGGCATCAATACAGCATCTGACTGACTCTTAAGGCTCATGGGCGTTTCATTTCGAGATCATTCACACCCGAATATGACACCATGATAAACTGGGTCATGGCTGATGGTCCTAGGCAAACCCGCCCGTTGGAAACCCTTGCCGATGCCCATGAGCTTCTGTGAGAATGACCGGAATTCTCATGGATACAAATGGCCAATTCTCCGGTTGCTTTCTATTTGTATCGGCCATCGTCGCATCAACCGAAGTGGAGATCTTATCGGGCATCAAGGACCTGCAGATCCAGTAATCTAGTTAAGACATGCTATCAATGGCTAGATGGGTGGGGTCTGGGCCATGTCGATGGCTTGATTATGTACCAACTTGGAGCTGACAATTAAACAAGGAGGATCCATAATAATGATTATAGATCTATAGCTGGTTTCTTCAAAATATACCGTGCAGTAGAAGTATGCTCTGTATAGGTCGCTCGCACGTATTTGGGCTTATCGGCACATGCTCTTATCAACACGTGACAACGACATCATTCATCTCCATCGCAGCTGCTGCATTTTCCTTCTTCTCCACCTGTTCCTCCTTCCGTGTATCACTTTTTGGACAGTGTCAACTCTTGAACCCCCTCCAGGACATAGCTACGAATGGAACTAAATGTTCTCCGTGCTCACCATGCCCGGGTTTGACGCGGTCATCTCTCGATTTTCACCAGGGGATTTGAGGCACCCGACACTGCTCAAATGTAGTTGAGCCCGTCATGCCTTCAACAGATCGTATCAAGCCGCTTCCGCCAGAAGTAGTGGCGAAGATCAAATCATCCACGTCGGTTACCAACTTGATCGTGGTGATTGTGGAATTGGTCAAGAATGCCCTGGATGCAAACGCCCGTACGGTTTTTGTCACGGTCGATTTCCAGCGTGGGGGCTGCGTGGTAGATGACGATGGAGATGGAATCCCACCGGCTGAATTTGAAGCGCATGGCGGATTAATGAAAGCGCACCGTATGTTTGATCGATCTCCCAAGTCTTAGCCCTCGCTCAGCGCAACGCAGATACCTCGAGGTTCGATGCGTTTAAAATGGTTTACGGCCATCGGGGCTTGTTTCTCGCTTCGTTGTCCTCCTTGTCATTAGTGACAGTAACTTCACGGCATATTCATCATCCAACCACAAATACGGTGATCTTTCATCATGCGACTCCGGTGGCGCGGTTGTGCCCGGCTCCCGCTCAACGCCAGCCTAGGTTTGGTGCGCATGGGACCAGTGTCACTGTCAACGATCTCTTTGGGAACATGCCCGTGCGTGTGAAAAATAGGGCATTGACCCTTCAAAAACCAGACGAACTCGAGCGTCAGTGGGATGAGTTGAAGCAATCTCTGGTGTCGCTGATGGTGGCCAATGACCACCTGAACAGACTAGTAGTGTCTGATGCTCTGAAAGAGCGGAAGTTTACTATAAGGCCGCGCGCCACTAGCGAACAGGCTGACGGTGGCTTGGACCGCTTCCGAGTTAGTTCCATTCTTGCGCAGGCTGGATTGATTGATTCCCCGGATGTCAGTCATTGGGACGTTATCTCCGCCCGCGTTCCTGATCTTGTAATCTATGCTGCCATCTCTCTCGTTCCCAGCCCCTCGAAAAGAGTGCAGTTTATCTCAATAGGTATTGATCCGCTCCAACAACGGAACAATGCAAATCTCCTGTACGGCGAAGTCAATCGCATCTTCTCTTTATCCGATTTCGGTACGGGCTCGGGTGCAAGTTCTGCCTCAAAGGAGTTTCCAAGTCGCGTTGGCCCAAATGCAAAATCTATGGCCAAGTCGGTGAGTAAGTGGCCTATGTTCTACATCCGAATATACACAACCGACCCACAAAGAATCAACGGCGACGGCCAGGAAGGCCCGGAATCAGAAAAGTCTATCCAACGTATCATAGATGTTCTTGGCGCTATGGTCAATGAATTTTTGAAACAGCATGATCTACGTCCACGTGCTACAAAAGGGTCTGGGAACAGGTCACAGCTTCAGATGGCTGTCGAGAATGGGAACAAATCGAGTGCTCAGTCGCGTGGCAAACATGGCACGTCATCCAGTACCGAAGAAACTCTGAGTGAGCAGGTGAAGCTTCCACCCTTCAAGAGGCGCCCACCGACCATAAGCCAGCATTTTGGGGACTGGTCGAGAATTAAAAGCGCAAGAGATATTTCCGAAATGTGCTCTCCCAGATTAGAGCAACACGCTCCGTCTACTAATGACCTGGTCATTCACCAGCGTTCAAAATGCAGGTCTCCAGAAAGGGCGAGTCGCTTCCCACAGACACCGCAAACCGTGGGTGACTCAGATCCAGGGGTTGACAACAAGGGGGTGAACACGGATATAGCTGTTACCTGGACCGATCCCCTAACTGGAAGAAGCCATCTAATAAATCCCCGGACCGGTCAGTCGATTGGTCCACGATCCCCAATTGACGTAGCTCTCAGACGACCTCAGTCAACGAGCTCGGTTCGATCCGTGCGAACGCCAGACAGCATCACCAGACCAAGATCCGCCATTCTAAATGAAACAGAAAACAAGTGGGTCGAACATCTTTTGGAGAGTTGGGATAACCCGGCGTTTGATCGTGCTGAACGCCCGATCAGCGCGATTGATATCGGTGCCACTCACGAAGACGTCTCAGGCTTCCAAGCCAAGTGTCGCGATAACAGCGGTGAGATGTGCGATTTACAAAAGTTCGGGTTGTCGAAATTCCGCGGCAAACTAAACAAACATGATCTGGAAAGGGTTGAAATAATTGCCCAAGTAGATCGAAAATTCATCTTGGCCAGATTGGGAACTGCCCCAGACGTCCATGTGCCTGATGGCGCAGGGTCGGTGCTGGTCCTTATCGACCAGCATGCGGCCGATGAGAGGTGCCGAGTAGAGGGTCTCCTCGAACGGTTTTTGGGGGGAAATTCTCCGCGGATAGACATCGTCACATTGGATCCCATTGTTTTTGGAATCCCGTCCACCGAACTAGCTCTTTTGAAGCGGTATGCTGAGTTTTTCAATTCTTGGGGAGTAGGCTACACCGTGGAGCAGGGACCTGCAGATAGACGAGCGTTGGTCTCCGTGAACACCCTACCCAGGCTCATTGCAGAACGATGTCGAGTGGAACCAAGTCTGGTAACAGACCTCATCCGCGGCGAGATCTGGCGGCGAGAAGAAACCGGGGGAAGACCGATAACGACCGTGGCAGCGAAGGTCACACCTTCGGGAACAGAGGAGAACACATGGGTGCGACGACTCGATGGATGTCCACAGGGAATCATTGAACTGGTGAACTCGCGAGCCTGCCGCACGGCGATCATGTTCAACGACGTTTTGAACACGTCGGAATGCCAGAGTCTGGTCCGCCGGCTTGCTCGATGCGTGTTTCCATTCCAGTGTGCTCATGGTCGGCCGTCGATGATTCCTGTCGTTATGACTGGGATGGGAGATGCAGCAGGGGAGTGTGGGGATCCGTCTGGGGAAGAAGGGGCAGAGGTAGATTTTGTGGATGCATTTCGGCGGTGGCGGAGGCGCCTCGACTCTGGTGACTGACTACTCTATACATTTGCTTGGGTATACCAGAAATTCCCATAAACGGGCACCCCGCCAGAAGCGGGCTACGTAAAATATTGATATAAGATACGATTCAGCTATTAACCTAACAAGCAAGCTCGTCGACTTGATCTAAGGGTCTTCTCTCTAGTCCACCTTGTCCTCCAGACCCCAGAACATCAGCGATCTCACGGATATCCCGAGAGACAATCTCGTAGATTTCATCATTCATCTCATCCCACAGATAGAACTTACTACCAGACAGAAAGATCTGCGTCAGGCCATCATCATCCTCCATAATCGGCTGTCCTGGACCAAGACCATAAGCGTGCGCGACAGTCTGACCTCTGGCATCGGTATCCTCCCAGTCTGCGTAGAAGTCATCGGCGCGATCTGTGGTCCAGCCAGGAGGAACAGTGAACTTTAGAGGAGATAATCACATCAGTCACTTAACTTATCAACATGATGAGGGAATAACCTCACCATGGGAATACTGGACATCTTGGTAAGTGGCTTGACAGAGCAATTCTCAGTCAAGCACAGGGTCTTTCGGCAGGCTCTTGGGCTAAGGATCTTTGAGCAATATAACCTTGGGAGATTCGATGCGTTGCAATACTCACTGATATTGTGATGGGGCTCTTAGTTGGAGGCATGATGTGGAGATGCGTGGTGGATCAGCCTGGTAGAGGCCCACATGATTAGATATCTACAAAGTAGAAATCTAGATCATGTCGGAGTAATAGTGACGAGAACAGAGAGTATAATATGTCAGGCTAACCCTATTAGGACTAGCGTCTCTCTACCAGACAAGGGGAATTTCTATACTTTGAGCAGTCTATCAACTATGGAAACTATATGACCAATGCTAACAAGTGGGGAATGGTCTCTTAGCATGCCTACTTTCTCTTCTCGGATGGTGGGAGGTGACTAGATGACTGACTGTCAAGAAAGCCAGATAGCTTAGCTTATCCCTTATGTTAGGGTTGAAGGTAGGCAGCAGTCAATCGGTACTGACAGATTTGTCTCCCATTTGACAAATTCTGTTCCTGCGGACCACCTTCTTTTTGGGATGGTGAATATAGTTCTATGATCAAACTACTTGCGCAAAATAAAGAGGCGGGTAAACTCAAGGTGCACGTGACTGATCACTGAGCGCGCCCTGAGTAGGCCCTGAGCGCCCTCATGAAAGCGGCCGGCAGTCTAAAGGAGAAATTCCCAGTGGCTCGAGAAGATCAAGTTCGTATAGGTACATATATACAGAGGACAATAAATACATCCATCCATCCATTGATCCACCAATCCATGTAATCCATCCATGTAATCAATCCAATCAATCCAATCCAATCCAGCCCAGTTAAAACCAATCAGTCAACCCAATCCAATCCAAGAATAAAAACAAAAAGGAGCAAACACTCAAATCGATGGTACAAAAAGTGATGAAATAAACAATCCCAAGACCGGTGGGTGCATGAGCCTTCATATAATCAATCAAGCAAGCAATCAATCAAAAAAAAAAAAAAAAAAAAAGAGGTGGAAGAGGTGGAAGTAGAGGTAGAAGTATCGTATAGATCATGGCGTGAGCTTTCTTCTCTTCCGTTCTCCGTTCTTTCTTTCCACTTCCCTATTCTTAAAATTTGTCACAAGAGAAAACAATACGCAATTGAAATTGAAAGTCGCAGGCCAAAAAGAAAAAAAAAACAAATAGAGACGATAAATGCTGAGGATAACACCGTGGAAGCATTAGGCTAGATGTAATTTTGTCGTAATTCGTTAAGAAGAGTGTCGGAGTGGGAGGATAAGCGTATGAGAGCGAGTAAAGCAGGGGAAAGAAAGGATAGGAAGAAAGGCTAGCCGTTCGTGGCAACCGACTTGGCTTTGGAAGGATGCGTCCAAGACAAAAAGTCGAATTTGTCCTTGGCGTTCTCGAGAATCGAAGACGAGCTAGACTCCGAGTGCAGAGACGGAGGAGGCGGCGCGCGCTGGGGCTGAGAGACGCGGGGCTCCAGGACAAGCGAGCGGCGGTAGAAAGTCTGGAGGCTCTTTTCGCCGTTGGAGCGGACGCGGACGAGCTCGTTCTGCATCCAGGCCTGCAGCTCGGGGACCTCGGTGAGGCGGTAGGGGATCTGGAAACGCTGGAGCTCGCTGATGATCTTGGCGGTCTTCATGTGCTTGTCGAAGTTGATGACGGCCTTTTCGCCGTCGTCGGTGGGGAGGTTGCGGACGGGTTGGTTGCCGTGGTCGACGAAGGTGAGATCGGTGAGGTAGGTGCCGACGAAGGGGAGGCACGGGGGCACGTGGCCCTGGAGGCGTTGGCGGAGGACGGCGTAGTTGCGCGAGACGTCGACGATCCCGCGGAGATAATTGAGGGTTGCTTGGGTCTTCTGCGAGACAACCTCCCAGGTGCGCTTCAGGCGGCCGATCATAGAGGAGTTCAGCGAGCAGATGATGGCCATCAGAGAGTCGTAGTTGTTGAGCTCGAGGCACTTGTTGGCGATCTTGACCCAGTGCTTGATGATGACGGCGCGTTTCTTGGGCTCCTCGAGGTGGAGGATGGAGTCGGCGACCAGGTGGGCCAGGTCGGTGGACAGGGTCGACATCGCCCGCACGTTGACGGCCAGCGAGCCGGACTTCTTCATCCACTCCGTCGCCAGGAGCTCCTCGGGGAGGATGGCGCAGAATATGCGCATCTCCTTGATCGTGAACTGGCGCGCCAGTTCCATCGGGTCAAAGTCCAGGATGGTGATGTTGGCTTCGCCGTTCTTCCACTGCTTGAGGAGGTTGGCCTCCTTCTTGCCGAGGATGGGAGGGGGGAGAGGCGTGTCGGGGTGCACGTATTGCGCGGTGGCGGTGTTGGTCTTGCCCATCGAGGACACCAGTCGCGGTACGACCGGACCGTGCACCATGGAGACCTTCTCCGCCAGCTCGATCATCCGCCGGCCGGCCGACGGGAGGTTCTCCATCAACGTCGTAGTGGCAAAGTGGATCACGTACTCGAGAGCCGTGTTGTCGCAGTCGTGGCGCCAGTGGCTCTCAAGCCACCCTTTGAGCACGTTGTATACGCGAAGACGGACGGGACCCGCGGCGTGCGGGGTGTCGCCGATATAGTTGAAGCGATCCACCAGCGTCTCGGCGAATTCCAAAGGCGTAGCGAAGAGCCGGAAGGTGAGATAAAAGGTCGAGACGAACACGGCGTCCGGAGTCGAACCATGGGCAGTCAGCCGTTCGACCAACGCGCGCAGACTGCCGCCCATGATCTGGCCATCCTTGAAGATCAATTCATGGGCGTAGGTCTTCTCCAAGATGTTGGCCTCTGTCTCCTCATTCTCCTCGGCGAGGGTGGAGTGACTGATACTGCCCTTGAGAGAAGGGGCTTGGTAGTGGTTGCCAATGTCGGGCGAGGTGGCACGGGTGGAGGTCTGCGACACTCCACTCATTTCGGAGTCGCGAAGATGGTTACTGTAGGCGAAGCTGCTGCCGTTGCTGGTGATTCCCCGGCCAAAGGATTCGCTAACTTCGGATTTCGCATGGCTGTTGCGATTCTGGGGTTCGCCCGGGTGAGACTCACGCGACGCGAAGGGGGGAGGGAATGACTGATCGCTGGAGGAGGTGGAGGGGGTAGGAATCCCTGCGCGGGAGGTGAAGGAAGATGGAGTGTGCATATCGGCCATGCCGGGCGTGGAAGGGGAGTAGTGGCTGCTGCTCCCACTGGGGATCTGCAAGGGAGGGGGAGGGGGCCGCAGGGACACCTCCTGGGGCGGACCAGGTTCCTCGGACTTGCTGCTGGGCCGCGGGGGTTGTGGCGTACTGCTGGCGTCGGGAACACTGATCGTCGGAACATTCTGGGGGAGGGCCTCGAGTTCGAAATCGCCGCTCTGCTCAAGCACCAGGCGAGCCTTGGCCGTACAATTCCCGGCCGCCCGCACGCAGTCCGTGGCGGCATCCACTAAGCGCTTGCCCTCATCGGGCATAAACACCAGCTCGTCATCGGGAGAATGGGCGGGTCGGAAGGCGTCCCGCGCGGCGTAGACGAGCTCGGACAGGCGTTCGTACATCGAGTCACGGGCCACTTCCAATAGACCACTGCCCTGGGGGTTGTGCTCGCAGACGGCCTCCACCACCGTCAGGAGGCCGCGGCAGGAGCGCACGGCCTGTTCCGTGGTGAGGACCAGCTCGGTGGAGGAGCGCGACTGCAGGTGCAGGCCAATGAACGAGCCCAGGACGCCCAAGAACGCGTCGTACGTGGCGTTGAGTTTTTCGGACGCCAGGTTCGGATTTCGGGCGGCGGCCGCGGGCGGGGTGTAAGACACGCGATGGGAGACGGAGATTCGCTTGGTGGTGACTGAAACCGGGCGAAGCGGTTGGGACTCCGTGGGATCCATTCGGGTCGAGGCGCGACTCGTATTCAACCGGCTGCGGTTGAGGAGTCTCGACTCGTTCCGCTCGGTGTCCGCTTCCGATGGGGCGGTTTCAAATGTCTCAGAAGCGGGTGTCGGGGGCATGTCTTGCGCTTGCTGTTCGAGTTCGGCGATCGTCCTGCTGAGCCCAACTTCCTCGTTCCAGACGTCCAGGAATCGAACTCCTCGAGTCACAATGCGAAACGCCTTGAGCAGCATCTCGTCGACCATATACTCCACCTCATCCTCCATCGGATCACCGCTGGCGATATCCTGGAATTTCTTCGTGGTACGGACCAAAGACGACAGATCGGCAAGAAGGGCTTTCCGGTTCCTGCGCAATGCATCTTGGGTTCGGACTAACATCGAGTCCCGGGTAAGACATTCGGATTTTTCCTGGTAACTGCATCAGCCCCATCGCCGGTTGGGCCCTATTCGGGGGCGGGGATCTTACCAGGAGGAACCGCACTCCCGCGATCAAGCCTCGGACCAGGTCTTGATTGCGGAAATCGGTCAGCGGGGAACCACATCCGCCCCGAATGATGTCCCAGAAGTCGGTCAAGGCCTTGAGCAGCGGACGCATCGGGAGCTGGTCGTATGCTTCGCAGTAGTTGGTGGGTAGCCAGCCGCGGGCCCCGGTGTCTAACAGGGTGCCATCGGCCCAGCCATTGGTGTGGACGGAGTGGACCAAGATGATGTCGCCTTGATCGAGGGGAAGGGTGACGGTGGACGGCGATAGGTCGCCGGACGGGTGAAAGGGATAGAAGGCTCGTAGATAGTTGTGGAAGACGGCTCTCGGGGTTTCTGTCCGTTCCATCGTGGTGTTTTCCTGGGTGGTGGTGGTGGTGGTGGTGGTGGACGGCGTTAACGGTGGAGTCATCTGGCGGCTGTGTTCTGTGAAGTAAAAGCGGTTCGTATGAAAGTTGGAGTGTTGTTTGTCAATCTTCAATGGCGCAATGTGAGGCCTCATTGGTTCCATGTCTTTGCCTGTTGTGTTTTCACACAGATGGATCAATCAGGTCGGCAAAAAAGAGACCTTGAACCTGCAATGTTCCGGTCCGGTTGACTATACTAGTCGTCCCGACACAACGACCACTGACCACAGATTATCTCTGGGAACACACAATGAGCATGTTCACAGCAATGGTAACAGATCCAACGATGGTCTAATCCGTGTTGTACCGGGTGTCTGACAAGACCAGTGTGGGATCACGATCTATCAAGGCGGGATTCCATTAGATGTGGTCGACAGAGCTGGAGCCAGCGATTACAGAGGAACCCTGGGAGGGGTTGGGAGTGTTTTGGCAAGGGTTTTGCACAACAGCTAGGGAATGCTAAAAATCTAGGGAGGGGGGGAGGAGGAGGGAAGGAAGCGAAAGAATGCTGGGGAAGGGTAACCGGTTCCTCGACATACCTCCAGACACGGCTCAAGACAGGGAGCGAGTTGAGAGAAAAGCGAATGCTGTTGTTTATACCGAGCCAAACAGACACGTTTCCCCAGGAGACCCTCAATCGAACGAGGTCGTATCAACAAGAAACGAGAGTCAAGAAGCAAGAAAATTCCGGATGAGCACGAGTCCGGCGAATTGAACGAGGGAGCGAGTGACGTGAGGAGGCCCAAGTAAACCGATGGAGCCGGCGACCCTTGTCCAATCCAAGGGACTGATGGGCTGAAAGAACTGGTGGAACTGAGGAAACCTGCCTCGGAAGGGTTTGTTGTGCAGAGAGTTTCTGGAATGGCAGCAAGGACCACGATCCGGACCCCGGAATCGGACGTTAACAGTCGCGCAGCATCAGAGATGATCACGCAGGAGTCAAGGAAGGACAATGCGATCTACAAAGGCTGCAGGTCTCGAGTGGCGAAAGGAGGGATTGTATACTGGAAGGGTCAACACCGGCACGCAAGGGCCACAGGGCGTCCAAGACACACCGACAACGGGGACGGCGAGGAGAGGAGATTGGGATAACGAGCGATTGTTACCAGCGGAGAGCAGTATGACAACAATAAGAAAAAGGTGGGGAAGGGGAAGAGAAAAGAGAGGAAGTTCAAAGAGAGAGTCAAAGAAGAGGAAGATCGAAGATCAGGAGAAGAGGAGGGGGAGAAGTATGTACAATATACGGAGTAGATAGCCAGAGAAATCAAAAAAGAATAAACATATATGATAATTCTATTATGATAATATTATTTAAATAAATATAAAATATAAAATATAAAATATGAAATACAAAATATAATATTATAATTATAATTATAATTATAATTATAATGAAATAAGTACGAGTCAATAGTCATCGACGTGCTCTCTGGAGTAAACTTCACTAGTTAAACTAACCCGTCCAGACTCTCGTTATCCACCGGTTCCCCAGTGGATCTGAATATCATTAGGTTAGTCTCGCGGGATTCTTTCTCATTTTACTTATCTTCTCTTGTATTAGGAATCATAAGAAGAATCGAAAGCATAAAATGAAGAAAATAGACTCGAGGACTCGACTCGAGTGGAGCGGGGGATCCATGGATGTCTTAAAAAATCATGCTGATTATATTAATATGGTCTTATAATATGATTCCATCACTCGTTTGACCAGAAAATAGTTTCAACATATCAGGAATAAAGAATCATAAAATACAAAATGATAAAATATGAAATAAAATATCAATAACAAAAGGTACGTAAAAACAAGAAAAAAAAAAGCGTTCAGTCAACCCGAGGAAGCAAAAAAGCCCCAAAGCAACTAACCAGCTTAACCATCCCAAACGGTGCATGATCTGCCATCACACTCTGTCACTCCATCTTCCTTTTTTTTCTTGGACTCTCCCGTTTCCCCTTTCCTTTTGATTATTTTTTTTCCATTTTATTTTACTTTTCTCCAATCCTGATTCATTGTTCATATACCTGACTAGCAGGGGTAAAGATGCCACAGTTAATTCTTTTTAATCTATTTCTGTGGCTCCTCCATTGGCTAGATCACCAACGGCGCTCAGTACCATGGTCGACTCTTTGACTACTTATAGTTTGATATTCTAGACTGTATCTATCATCATTGACAATCAGAGTGCAAAATAACACTGCACCTTCATACATGAACAATCCCCATTTGAGGATACCTCCCTAGTAGAACTATAGTCAGATAATAGCTCCTATCTCACCCGCAATGGATCCCCCCACAGGATTGATGATGATTACCCATAAGCAGTACTGCTCTTAGAGAAATATCCAAGGAGTGGATCCAATGGACCATTTGGATCTCCGTCGTCCGGACCCTTCGAACCTTCCAGGAGTATTCTGCGGAACGGCCGAGAGATCAAGACACAGAAGATGAAAATAAAATGATGTCAATAACAGAAAAGAAAGAAACCGTCCGAGTACAAGAACGAATGAATCATTCCGAGTCAACCCATCCCACACAATATTTGGGGCGACAGGGGAACACTGGCAGTGCTACGCCAGGATGGAGTACCCTACCTATACAACTGACTCCACAGCCCGGGGTGGCGAGTAGCGCGACCTTCGCCACAACCCCTAGAGGATCCATGTCGCTGTCAAGGAGACGGCCCAGCGAAGAGACACTCGGTTGTGTCCGGAGGATACTGTATCGCCTCTCCATATCGATAGTGGTGATTGCCCCGACGCAAGGGCGCCAAGCAGAGCCCTATTTTTGTATACAATACTCTCATCCCCAGACCCATCCACCTGCGCATCATCCGGATTGTCCGCGCTTGGACTCGGTCGAAAACTTTGGATAGAGCTGCATATGATCGATGGGTTCGGTGACGCAATGACAAATTCATGTGCAACTGCTGTTTCCAACCTTCACAACCCCAGTACACGGAGAGCGTCCTTTCCAAAGGTATCACATATCATATATTCCTGTCTGCCGCCATTCTTGATCCTAAGATGTCAAAAGACAGTGTCAACCCAGTATAACGCTGTCCGGGGAAGGCCCTACCGAGGCAGTCTATCCTACAAAGTCTTTCCAGGAATAATCAAACCGTATGAGACAGCTCAATTAACCCAATTATTTGGTTCTCGGGTCCTGATCGCCCTGGTCTCCAGTTGTCGATATGACAGGTAGGAAATACTAAACTAGCAATGGATCAGGCCATGGTCCCGTCATTCCCAATCCAGGAAGCGGAGCTATCGTCCGTCCTCCCTTTTTGTCGACCGGCAGGAATGTCTACTCTGTATATCTACAAATGCCTGATCCAGTGACATCCAAGTCCAGTCGTCCAGCCGACGCTCTGATCAAGAGAACAGACAGACAAGGTAGATCCCGATGGCTGGCTAGGCGATCAGTTCCGTGGCGCCGAGGCTGACGCCAACTGCGAGCGCGCGAACGGACAAGGGAAGGCCAAGTGACAGATCACAGCGCGGCTTGCAAGGTGAAACTTGACCCTCGAAGCTTCCCGACGACCTCCAACAAGTACAATAGGATGATCGGTCGCGCCATTCCGTCCTGTCGTAAGTCGGTCGTACATCCTACCGTGGACGCACTGATCGTGACGGTCGCACCGTGCAACCATCTTGTCGCACTTGGTCCTCGCGACTTTTCGAGTCCCCTGGAGCCGACCGTTCGGCGTTGTTGCCGGAATGGTCGGCAAGTCCAGACCGTCCTGTTAAGACCCCTCTAGGGAACCACCCCCGGCAATCCACTAGTTGGAAACTAACACGCGAACAAAGAAACCCGCCCAACACGGGCTCGAATGATTCGACCATTCCGGTCTTAGCTCGGGGCACGTGTTCGTTGCTGTATGCGGGCTTAAACTGTCGTGCTTTTGTCATGTCTGTGGTTGACCAGGGAGTTTGGCGACTAAATCTCATAAGTGACGGGACCGGTGGAAAGTAGCCTCTCCATTTCTTTCTTCCTCAATAAAAGTGACATATCATCCTCCCTATCAGGCAGAATGTCCCAGTAGTCCAAAGAGAAAAGGAAAAAGAGGGGCGACCGACAACTACCCCAGTCCGAGCCCAAGAAGAAAGGGGCGGGTTCAACCTCGGAGACACGTACTCCACCAAGCTTAGCTATCGTTCTTTGGGACGGGCGATCCACGGAACAGCATTTCCCCTGTTCCAACAAGTTCACGACTAGCTCCACCCCTGCTCGAGTCTGGAGCAAGCGTACTCCGGAGTCGACGCAACGCGGGACGGGACGAACTGGACCAAGACGGTATACTATCCATGGTCAGTCCCATCCTGATACCAGTGACCACCCATGGATAATGTTTCACGATGTGTCAAAAGCACCATGCCATGACTCTCTCATCTGCCGTGTTTGAGTCCGTCGCGCTATCGTGATAGGAGGTAGCCACCAGTGCGGTCGCGTCCGGGGAAACGTCGCCGGGATGGAACGATCTCTGCTAGCGAGGTGATATCTCGCAGGATTTCCTTGGCTTGGAATTGTGAAATCCTGCGCATCAGGGATGAAAGGAGCTTCCTCCACGAGTTGAATTGGCCCAGATGCTAAATGCTCTCATCATCTTTTGGTTTGGGTCACGTGTGTCATCTTCCTCGGATCCAGTTTTTCTTCTGGTTTTCATTTTCACACTATCAGTTGCGGTGGATAGATCTCCACGCGAGGAAACGCATCCAGGAAATGCACTCAGTCACCAAGTGACTCACGCGGGCTCTATCCACTAATACCGACTCCTGGCTCTATCCACTACTGTCTACTCATGGTGCAATGGCAGGACTTACCATTCCCAAAGGTCTGTTTCATCTACAGTATACTCTCCACCGCCCCACGAACCCACCGGTCTGGTATGAGAGTGTCTGACTTGACGTAGCTATCTGATACCGTGACAGCCCGCTCCAAACGCGTCGCGCTGATTCATAGGGTCGGGGCCGACTCTGGTCCGCCGTGGACTCTTGCTGGCTTTCTGTTTTGGCCCCATCCAGACTGTCGGGAAGCGTCTTCCCCTGATGAAGTCGACCACCTTACGAGGCTGATTTGGTAGTCGCCAAGGTTGGTTTGCCTAGCACTACGGACATAGCCACGATTCAACGACGCAGGTACCGCAGGAAAACAAGAAAAAAACAAGACCAACGTTACCACCGGGGTCCTCTTTCTGTTTTCTCCCACCTATGACTCCGTAGTACCAGCATTGGCCACCAAACGCTGAACACGTGCGCAGAGATTTCAATGTACGGAGTAATGATAGACAAATGCTTGGTCATACTCTGTAATTGAGCAGAAGAAACCAGTCCCATCACTGGAAGACAGGGCCACTACGCGTGAACCAATAAGCATCAGTTAGCGGCCCCTACAGGGTTAGCGAGATACCATCATCCAGTCGAATTCCTTATCAACAAGCGCCAACTTCTTCTCTTTTCCCCCCACCCCACTTGGGGTTGCTGTCTCTCAAACCCCTCGTGGTGACCTCCTCAGTGGGGATGACCCTATGAGAAACGAACTTGACCAGACCGAGAAAATGATATCGGTGCAGAATGTAATCCGTGCGACTCCGTGCGACTCCCACGCCGCCTGGAAGTCCAATCAAATCGAACGGCCTGTTTTTTGTCGTCAGCAGCAGCGATCGTCAGAGCAGAAAATGAGAAAATAATGGTGCAAGTGTTTCCACATCATGCCATGATTGGACCAGTCGGTGCAAGATCACCAACTATATCAAGGGTACATGCACACGGCATTAACCAACCAGACAACTCCACCCACGGTAAAGAATGGGATTATTTGTTGGTGGTACGGGTTGCTGAATCTTCGACGCGCATTACCCTGATAGGCGATTCTACCGACGGGATCAGCGCCGCCTGTCTTTAGCTCTCGCAAATGCCGCGGGGGAATTATCGCTAAGGATTGGGGTAGTCCGGTACGGTCGCATCGAGTGTTGTTCTCCATCACTATCACTATCACCATACCTACAACGAAGTCCCCGAGACGTTCACCGATGGTGTTCACCGAGGTCGACGCACTGTCCATGCCGGGACCACGCTTTACCCCGGTCGCTTTGTCACACCGTCACAATTAGGCGGCCGACATACCCCGGACATCTTCAAGAGTGCACAGGGAGGTCCCCTGACTGTCTCGGCACATATCCAGCTGCCGACGTCCACAATCTATGTACATGTGTCTCCGTATCAAGTGGCTGAGCCGGGGGTGTATACCCAACCAGGGTCATTCACGAACAACCAATAACAAACCCTTTTACGCGACATGGGAGGAAGTCCACAGAAACTGACGACCGACAAACCCGTCCAATATCCTCCGCCCACTACCCCGACAAGCGAAACTCCCTGAACCCCATGCGCCGTACCCCTCCCAACAAGAGGACCGAGCTCGCACTATCCATCAGTGAAGACGAGGAAAAATCTTCCGCGACGCACAACAGACCGCCAGGCCCACGGTCAGTCGCACGACTAGCCTAGATAGGTCCACGGGCGGCAAGCTGGGCGAGCGGATCGGTCAGCCTCGCAGCGGAAGCAACCCAATCTCAGTCGGTCTAACAATGCAGCAGACCAATGATTTTAATTTGTGCGCAGTAACCCACATACATATACCTAGCTCCTACTCCGTACATGCATACATCTATACATCAGGTGGCAACTAGTGAACTAGTCCTGCGAAGGAATCCTTTCGATCTGTCATTGAGCAGATATCTCAGCTGAATCGTAGGCTGATAACAATCATCGCTTAGCTGGTGATAGATCACGACGACGAAAACGAAATGAGCGAAAAGGCTGCAGAAGTATGACGCGATAGCTAAAAGTCGGGACCAACCTGCCAAAGTCAGCCATCCGTCACGCAGCACATTCTAACCCAGACCGTCTCGATGTCTATCACCTGCAGACAAGCTCCCCATCCGGCTAAAAAAAAGGTAGGTACTTTGGTCAAGCCACCCACTGATTGGTACGGAGCTTCAAAAAAAAATCCGAAAGAAAAGTTCCAAGAAGCAGACCTACAGGGCTACGGCAGGGGAATAATGCACTCTATAAATACAAGGCTAAAATCCAACCAACCAGAGGCGCAGCCGGGCATGCACCAAGGAGAAAAAGAAAGCTGCAGATCCACCTCGTGCGGACAAGCTGAAGATATTCGTTGGATTTTTCTCCCTGACAAGACCAATGGGAGTAGTGGGATGCAGGTTTGTGTTGACAGATCGTGCCCCTTTCACGTGCGTGTGTGTGATAGAGGTGCGTTCGTCTGCTGCGGGTTCATCACGCGCTAACTGGGGGTGGTTAGGTGAGTTTGTTCTGTAAAGCCAGGATTAGTTTTGCCGCTTCAGGGATAGTCGCCTGATATGCTATATCATCATCACCGCCTGTCAGCTCCTTCAAGTATGAAGGTATAGAGCAATAGCGCAATACCATATGCAGATGTTCCATGTGCTAGTCTTACTATGTATGAGAAGCAATGCCCCCGCAGTGTAGCAGAATTTACATATCAAGAATAAGTTTCTATGAGAATTAACAGACTATGAGACTGGTCAATTTCTACGAATAGTGAACCCATCTCGTACATGAACTAGTTGATACATATGTGGGTGTTGTTATCCAAATTACATCCCCACTGAGGAGGTCACCACGAGGGGTTAAAACACCAATTGAGTAGTGTCATCAGTAAGTAATCAGGGCAATGTAAATCCTCTGGAATGTGATCTATCCCGGCGGGCACCAGTGCATTTGGCAATGAATGTTCCATCGCTAAAGGCGCCTTGATGCTCTTAACATTTCAATTTTACTTCCATCCAGTCCTTGGGTTGCACCTCGAACCAGAAGTATCATCTAACAACATGCATCCTTGGGACCCAGTCAGCACCCAGTCAATTGTCTGGTCGAAAGGACATACTACTTCACATGTCTGTACCGATATATATAAACCCATGACCTGCATGAGAAGTCTGTCCACACCCGGCAGGAGAACAAGATCGTCTCTTCAAAGGAGATTTGTCAATGAAGGGTATGAAGGGTGACTTCCTGTTATTAAAACTTTGCCATCTTCCCAGTTGCTAGTAAATACTGCGTGTGGAGTTGCACAGTTTAATTATAATCCAGTCACTGACCAGGCTGCAAGGCACCTGCAATCAACGCAGGCGAGCAACCGGACTCAGGTTGCAAGGCCACCCCAGCGAGCGGCGCCGCATGTCCCGAAAGGGAAAGGAATGAAGCTATTGGCGACCGCTTCTGCAGTGGAGGAACGCCCGCAGGCGAAGAAGAAGGTAAACTCACTGTCAACGATGGAGGAGATGGTTGGAGAGGAAGAAGAGGAGAAGAGAAGGAAGGAAGAGCTCATGAGTCCTTGAAACTCTGTAGAGACTAAACAGGCGAAGCCCTTATTGACTCAAGCTCTGCTCTATTCAACGATACCGCGAACGCTTCATTACTCTAAAGGAAAATCGACTGCAATAGACATAAACTGGCTACAAAACCTACGAAAGTAAAAGTCTGCCTGCCTCCGCTCTATACAAGTTGAAATGGCGGCAAGGCATGTTGATTTCAATGGCAAAACAAGATATCCATATAGGGCCAGAGCCACGAAGGAGGCCATTTTGAGCGCTCTTTTATCATTAGTTGAGACAGACTGAATACTTGCTAAAGTTGTAATGCTTAGCAGGCTGGATACGCCTATGTGTTGGAACGCTTGGGCGGCTCCGAGTTACAGGTTGAAATGCCGCCATTATGGCCTCCGTAGCGATCATCTTCAGCGTCGGTCTCACAGGTCCTCAAATTCCAGCTGTAACTACGCGATATCTATACTCTACATAGTATATAAATAATAGCACAGAACCAATAACAAACAACTCAACAGGATCCATTCTCCTTTCACGCGTTCTGAGACATACATCCCTACCCACCCCCCACTCTACTACATAGTAGACACCATTAATAGTAAACCCCTATAATACCACTCACCGACAACTCAATAGCACACCCTAGCAAGCAATCCATTTCCATACCGACACTTCGACACATCTGCAGCAAACAGAGGTGAGACACACCGGTGCATCAACCAACCAACCCTGGCATAGCGTAAACCGTCAGCCTGAACAATGGATAGACGGGGTTAGAATATGAGCTCTGCTTCTGAAGAGAGTACTGTAGTGTTCAATATACTCCGTACTTGTGGGTTGATGTGGTGGTAAAAGGGGGGAGGATGTTGGGTTGGATACGGAGGTAAACACCAGTCGCGTCGATATACATTCCACATTCCATGCTGCTTACCAGGCGAGTCAATCCTTGACTCCTGTATATATATGAATATAAGGGATCTGTGTAGCCTCTTGAGAATACTCTCAAGTCTGTATATAAACGTGTTTCAAGCGTTCGCACCTCACCTACTTCTACTATAACCTACCAATACATACTATAAAACCAACAAACATACATCCCAATCCAGCAAACCAATCCAAACCTACATTCATTTCTTGTCCCTTAAAAGAAAAAGAAAAAGAGAAGAAAAGAACCATGCACCTCCCAACAAAATCTCCAAAAACAACCGCCCTGGCCGCCCTACTCGTCCTGTCAACCCTAACCACCGCCATCCCGATCCCTACTTCCGCTCCTGCAGCCACTCCAGCTCTCGCTCTCACTCCCGCATCCCCTCCCGTCGCGGCGCAGCAGAATCAATCGCAAAACCAGCACGACAAACGCCTCAACCCCATCACGCCGATGGCAATCATCAATACGGTGGTGCCGGGGTCGGGGATTGATAAGTTTGTGAAGAAGTTGGGTCCGCTTTTGGATCCTTAGTTTGTTTATATGCTGTTCTATTAGGTGTATTGTTGTCGACGGTGTTTGTGGTTATGGTATGGTTTATGGTTGGTGGGACTGATTGGGTTGGTTTTATATGTTTTGGTTTGTTTTGTTGGTGGCTTGTTGGTTGGATTTGGTTTTGTATGTGAGATCGGGATTGAGTTGTGTTTATATCATGATAGCTATTATATTCATTTGGTTTGGTTTGGCTTGGTGAGTGAATATTGGTAGAGAATAGATGAGACCGTGATACGAAAGATGTAGATGAACATGATATGATGAGGTGACCCATGTTATAACAAAAACGAGACATGAAAGAAGGAAGAATTAAAACATCCCCTCCATATCCAAATCATAAAACTCCGGATTCCCAACCGTCATATCCGCCTCCCCAACAGCCGCATTCAACATATCATCGATGCTCGTATCCAGCTGCGCCCCCATCCCCTGCCCAACACCGCTGTCGAGACCCGCCGCCGCCGCAGCAGCCGCATTGTCCAGCATCCGGTTGAGATGGTCGCTGTCCTCGTTGCCGCCCGCGTCGGGGTCGTCGACGCCCGCACCGGGGAGGTCGAGGTCCATGCGGGCGTGGTCGCCGACGGGGAGCGACATGTTGTGGATGATGTTCGTGACGTCGAGGTTGGGGGTCTGGGACGGGGCCATGAGGGTGTTGACGCGGCGGAAGAGACGGACGAGGACTTCTGCGCGCAGCTGCTCCTTCTCGGACATCTTGGGGACGGAGTCGTGGGTGAGGAAGAGGGCGTCGCGGAGGGTGAGGATCGGGCAGCGCGGGGCGGGCTCCTTGGTAGTGTCGACGGGGTGGAAGCTGTTCTGCTCGACGGCGAAGGACTCCGGGAGCGGGGCGCAGACGATGACGGCGCCGATTTCGAGCGCGATGTCGCCGTTGCCGGTCTCGGTTTGGAGCTTGATCTCGTCGAGGAGGGCGTGCAGGACGCGCGGGGCGCCGAGGATGCGGATGCCTGAGAGGAGCTGGCGGTGCGTGTATGAGGGTGGCTCCATGGTGACGTCTGGGCTGGAGCCCCAGAAGACGAGCGACTGGAAGGTGCTGCGAATGCTGTCGAGGAGGCCGCCGCCTGGGTGCGTGGTCCAGGTTTCGAGCTCGGAGCGGTGACTGCTCCCTGTTCTTTGGAAGGAGAGACATGGCTCGAGGGCGTCCAGGATGGGTTTGATGTCTGCGCGGGACGGGTGCCGCGCGCGGACGTCCTTGAGTTGGCTTTCCAGAGAGCGGGCTGTGATGCTTAGTACAGTGCGGTGGATCTCCCGTGCCTCGCCGGATATGGAGCTGGGGTTGACCAGGGACTGGAGGGTTTTGATGGGGATGGTCGGCTCGCTCTCGGTTTCCCAGATGTGGTTGCCCAACCAGGTTAAGGCGACTACGAGCGAGGGAAGGAGGAAAGGCTCCAGGAGATCTGTGGCTGTCAGCTTGTGAGGACACAGGCGTGGGATCAAGACTTACATTCAAATCCGCCTTTGAGAGTGTCAAACTCAACCTTGCCCGCTTCGCAGGCTGTCAAACTCTGGTCGAATAACGTGGAGACCAGAAGATAGAACTCCTGCGGGCTGCATGCTGACATTGTCTCCTCGCTGATGCCCTCTGCGATGAACAGAGCGCCAATCCATGCGCCGAGGTTCTTGTTCTGTTTGTCACTGAGGTCCTCGAGCTTCTGGTTGCAAGCCCCGCGTTCCAGCAGTCGCAAGACGAACGAGTCGCTACCCACAATGCCAAGGTCATGTGGATGCAGGTTGTACCGGTATTTGAACGTCAGCACCAGCAGTAGGATGCTGCCGAACTCGTCATAGACCGGCTGGCTTTCTCCCTGGTCTTCATCCCAATGCCAGGAATCCAGTAGCTCACATAGAGGTTGCAGCATCTGCTTCGGGCTTCGGAAGAGGAATATCACGTCCAGGGCTTGGGGCCGACGGGACAACGAGTTGCAGATGTTCTTCAGCGTCATTGTTTCTTTTTGACTGCAAAGATTGTGCATGACCTACACATGTCAGCTCCTGCTTGCCCCTGAAAAGGTGGGGGACTAACCTCTGTAATGGCCCCGACAATAGCACCGGCGTTGCCCTCGGTGGATTCAATCTCCCCGATCAGTTGTTCCGCGCGCTCATGGTGGCTGTTGATCTGCGATACGAGATCGTCTTTGATATATCCAACCCGGGGAGCTTGCATAGGGGGCTCTCCCAGCAGGCGTTCGATGTCATGTTCGGGAACCAATCTGTGCGAGGCACAAGCAAACACAAATTCCTGTCGCACGTCGGACAGCACGGCGTTGCCCTGCATGGAGAACATCTGCGAGAACGACGGGTATATCTTCGGGTTGAGGCGACTGAGAGCATTATTTATATACGGGCTCATGTTTGACGGCACCAAGGACGTTGCCGACATGGCTGCGAAGAACGACGGGAGCTTGTTGACCAGCCACGACCGGAACACAAACATCGTCCGGTGCGACTCATTGCGATACATCGCGTTAGAAAGGACGTCGAATGAGGCAGTGATTATCTCCTCGATCAAGGCATCGTAGTGACCCTGTGATGTCAGCATCTCTCTTGAATAAGATACGAGGTACTTACAGCATATCGATTGGTGAGATAGCTGAGCAGGACGTTGTCGTCCACCAAAGGTCGAGCCACCAGCTGAAGGGTCAGCACAAAGTAGATGAACAGAGAGAGAGAGCATACCATGGCGTTTATATAGATGTAGAGACCGGCTCTGGAATTTACTACAGGGCCATCCATCACAGAAGCCTCAAACTGCAGCGCATTAACATTAACGCTGTCCATCATGGACATATCCAAAGCCTTCGAGTTCGCTTCTCCGTAGAGATTAAACGCCTTTTGCAAGCTAGCCAATCTATCGCGAAGACCAAGCGACACCTCTGCGCAGAGAGGAAGATACGCCGACAGGGCCTGGCCCAGCTTTATTTTCAGCGCTACGACCGTCAGCAGTCCATCGTAAACCAACTTGTAAGAATGACCCAAAAAAATGAAAGGAAGAAAGAAAAAAGAACAAACCCACCTGCATGAGAATCACCAGAAAGTACCTCCAAACCCTTCACATTCCCCGACAAAGCCGTAAGGATGATCCCCAAAGTCTCAAACACAGACGCCGCATCAGGCGAGCTCATCAGCCCGCCCGTCTGCTGTCCAGCGTCCATATGGCTATTATGCCAAGCCACAACCGCCTGGATCCAGTCCACCGTAGCGGAGAAGATTCCAATCGCCTCAGCCATCGTCGCGGGGATATTCCCCGCCGACATGGAAAGCATCACATCCTGCATGACGCGACCATCGGTCATAAACGTGTAGCACTGCTGCTGCAGGCCCTTCTTCTTCTCCTTCATCCCCATCCCACCAGGAGACGACGCCTCCTCCTGCTTCGCCAACTTCTCATGAATAGACGAGTGCTTTAGCAACGAATGCAGCACAGTGGGGATCTGGAGCCTGCCCATGCGACGCAGACAGTCGATATACAGCGGCAGGAGGGGGTCCCACTTGATGCCCGTCGCGAGCCACGTCTCAAGCAGGACGTCCAGAAGCACGTTCTCTGCTATGGGGCAGCGCTGGAATAGCAGCCGCGAGAGCGTCTTGAACTCCGCCGCGTCGATGCGGTGGTCCAAACACTGGCGGAGGAATGTCCCCCATTGTTCGGAGGAAGCCATGTTCCGCCGGTTTGTGCTTGTATCTTGGTTTCCCGGTAAACAACGGGTCATAGCATATATATACGGGCGCTACGTGACGAGAGACTTCGGCTGCGGTTTCAGACCCCGACAATCAGGCATATTGCCTGGATGATGTATGAGTTGGAGCTGGAAGATGCACAGTTCGCCCGTTATGGTTGTTTGGGACGCTAAGATGCGCTCACGTGATATTATGTAAGCAATCGTTGCCCCAGGCGTCGAATGTGAATTGGGTTTGGATTTTGAGATCGGCCGAGACTACCATGGTTGCTATGATGTATTGCGTTCAAGTCGGCTTGATTAAGGGTACGGCCTACTTCCATGTTTTAGACCATACGCGGGCTTTATAGAGATTTACTGATGTGTTTGGAATAAGTTATTATGAATAATATATTTTTGCTAGCTATGTTCAAGGCCTCAGGCCAAAAATCCGTCAGGAATAACAAAATAAAACATCCGGCGCCTCTATCGTTGCACAACCGCGCTTGGGAAATAACATCATTAAAAAAAGAAAAATCGTAATCGTAAACCAAAACCCGCGACATCCCATGGTATCATATCATAATAAAAGGGACGAAAGGATTTACCACCAGTCACCGTGGTCCTTCATGGCCGCAGCGACCTTGGTGAAACCAGCGATGTTGCTGCCGGTGACCAGGGACGGCAGGATGCCCTCCTTGGGGGTGGCGTACTCGCGGGCGGTGTCGAGACCGTTCTTGAAGCACGAGTCCATGATGCCCTTGAGGCGCGCGTCGACCTCCTGGGCGGTCCAGTTGATGCGGGCCGAGTTCTGGGCCATCTCCAGACCGGAGACGGCGACACCACCGGCATTGGCGGCCTTGCCGGGGGCGTACCAGATGGCCGCGGCGCCGGGGTTGGCCTCGCGGTGGGCCTCGAAGACGTCGATGGCCTCCTGGGTGCAGCCCATGTTGGAGCCCTCGGCGATGAACTTGCAGCCGTTGTCGATCAGGACCTGAGCCTCCTCGCCGGAGACCTCGTTCTGGGTGGCAGAGGGCAGGGCGACGTCGACCTTGCCGACGTGGGTCCAGGGGCGGGCGTTGGGGATGTAGCGGAACTTGTTGACGAACTCGGGGGCGCTGACGATGGAGGAGAGCTGCTTGCGCTCGACCTTCAGGTCGGCGATGGTGTTGATCTCGGCGGGGGTGAAGCCGGCGTCGCCGATGGTGATCAGAGAGCCCTGGCTGTCGGACAGCGAGACGACGGTACCGCCCAGCTCGATGACCTTGAGCGCGGCGTACTGAGCGACGTTACCGGAGCCGGAGATCGCGACGCGCTTGCCGAGGAAGGACTGCTGGCCGCCGCTGACGTGCTTGATCATGTGGTCGACGTAGTAGACGACACCATAGCCGGTGGCCTCGGGGCGGATCAGACTGCCACCCCAGGTGCCGCCCTTGCCGGTGAGAACACCCTCCCAGGAGTTGCGCATCTTGCGGTACTGGCCGAACAGGAAGCCGACCTCGCGACCGGTGACACCGATATCACCGGCGGGGACGTCAGTGTCGGCACCGATGTGGCGGGACAGCTCGGTCATGAAGGAGACACAGAAGCGACGGATCTCACTGTCGGACTTGCCCTTGGGGTCGAAGTCAGAGCCACCCTTACCACCGCCCATGTTCAGGCCGGTCAGGGCATTCTTGAAGATCTGCTCGAAACCGAGGAACTTCAGGATGGACAGGTTGACGGTGGGGTGGAAACGGAGACCACCCTTGTAGGGGCCCAGGGCGGAGTTGAACTGGACACGGTAACCGCGGTTGACCTGGACATTTCCCTTGTCATCCTCCCAGACGACGCGGAACTGGATCACACGCTCGGGGACGGAGACAACGGCGAGAGCCTTGCGGTACTCGGGGTTCTTCTGGAAGAGGGTGGAGTTCTCGAGGGTCGAGGCAAGCTCTGGACCATAATCAGCATGTGAAACAATTGGATATTGCGGGTGGGGCGCAAAATCGAGACATACCCTTGTAGGCCTGCTCGAACTCGGGCTCGTGAGGAAGGTTGGACATGGTGATAGTTGGGTGCGGAGACCGGTAAAATAAATTAAGAGTTTTCGGTCGGGTCTTTTTTTCCTCAGTCAAGAGAAAAAAAAAAAGGTGTGCGAGAGTCAAGTATAAGACAAGGAAGCACCCGTTAAAACTGTCGCAAATACGACAGAGTATGAATTATTATATTGGATGGAGGATAGTTTGAAGATGGAGTGAAGAGGGAAGAGAAAGAAAGAGAGGAAGAGAGCCGGACGGAGGAAGAATCTTTATATCTCGGAATGGGAGGGGGGGCAGAGAAGAGAGAAAGCGGATTAATGGAGGGAGCGGAGAGCGGCGATAAGTCGCAGCCGGAGTCGGACGAGATGAAGTGGACAAACCCGCCGGGTGTGATTGGCGGGAGAAGGAATGGAAATCATGGTAAGGTTAGGTTAAGTTACCCTAAGATTGTCGGCGGAAGACCCGGCAAGGAAGGGCGGGTGCCACGTCCGAACTTCGGGAGTGTTCTTATTATTTGATATGTTCTAGTCACAGATTCTGCTCCCCTTATCTATCGGCGGAAACCCGCCCCTCCCTCCGCTTTCGGCTCGCACCCGGGAAATCCTCGTGTGGCAAACTTGACACGAAAATCTCTGCTCGGAAGACTCTGTCCGATGTGTCAGTTTTTCTCTCTATTCTCTTTCTTCCCTTTGGTTAGATGAAAATTCAATCTTCTCTTTTTCTGTCTTTTTGCTAACCATTATTTCACAATTAAAAGTCCACTCCAAATCAGTATGCCCAGGGTGGACTCGGGCTAATCCATTAAACTTAACGTTGATTGACCCCGCCAAGACGATCATGACAGCAAGACCGGGTCATCCATCACGTGACGCAATATCCACCAATGGGAGTCGTCCTCCGTACCCCCCCGCTGCCCCTCCATCTGAAACTTTTATCTGATGGTTTTACTTCACAACAGCTTATCAGGCTATCGGGGCCGTTAATTGGTCCGACCATGCAACCCAAGGGAACGGATCATCGGGATGCTGTTCCCCACCCGTCGCGATAAGGACCAATTCCTCACCTAATAAATAATGCTAAAATCCAATAATGATAGTCAGACCCTTGTCAACCTTGAGGTCAACTCTACGTAAACTATCTGTGATTGGCTGGCTGTTCTTTCACCCCTTCGACAAGGATTCCTCCGAAAAAAGGAAACAAGAAATAAGCGATGCCTAAGTGGGGAGTTGCCGTCCCTTCTCCCCCACCGGTGGAGGAACCCCCCCCGGTGAGCGTCTTGGTCATCGTGTCTCCAAACGCGGGGTTCACATCATGTTGCATGATGTGACTCTTCCCTGATTCGGTGACGATGGAGAGGATGGCAGTGCACAGAAAGTGATGAATATCGCGACGATCGAAGCTTCGCAAACCCCGTGGGTAAGTGGTCTCCCCACGCAACCCCCAGAGTGTGGTGTGGTACGATCTGCGTGATAAGGTGGTATGTGATGATTCAACCGTTGTACCTAACACAAATTCCACGGTCCTTCTCTTGCTTGACTTACCCCTCTCACCCCGGAATCGGATCTAATGGAGTCTATCAGCACTTAGCGGTCATCACATTTATTGAAAGCTTTCCGTCTGTCATATTCTAGAGTAAGACGTCTATCCTTCTAGTAGGGAACTCCGTAGTTACCCTGGAATATTCTCAGTCGGAAATAACTTCCCCCGACAATTGACCGAGGAAACGTAAATTAGAAATTGACCTAACGATTGTACACGGACCGAATACTCTATAATTATCTCCAAGGAGTCAGGAGTCAAGAGTCAGGCCACTCAAACTTCGGTCACGAGCGGGAAGGACCCTTCACGGACCCCGTTCCTCCACCATTATACGGATCTCACGGTGCGCGGGCACTAGCATCACCTTGACACTCTAATCCTCAGGGATTTAAAAGCACCCACGATGCTTGGTGCGTTGGGCTAAGGTTCTAGGCGCTTGTGTCCCCACTGCACCCACATCGCCGATAACTGGAAGCTGTCAGCTATGCCAAGCATTCCACTAATGCATCGTGACCTGGTTTGGCGCATGTCTAGTATCAGATTGAACCATGTAATTGAAGTTTATTCAGCCTCAAATGCAGGACGGATGGTCAGTATCTTTCGTAGTATCGCTGCCGGTTACAGAGATAACACCGGTGTAAGCACGCTGACGAAGCTTCATTGCATGCCTGTGTACCTTACTTGAAACGATCTTGTCCGTGCAAGGAAATCCCGGTTCTCGAACCGGGTAACACCGGACTGCAAAATGCTAGCACAAAAATCAGTAGATGGTCTGGCGGACTCGTTGAGAAAAGAAAGCGAGATAGGCAACTTGCGAAAATAATCCCAGTTGTTATCTTCAGAAGAACGGTACCAACAACAGCGTACTCCTCAATCTGATGGACAGAATAATGGACTCATTTCCAACGTTGCGATAGTACATGGCCTGCTAGCATGAACACGTGGTCGGGGACTGACTCACCGAGAACAGGAACCCCCCAGTATAACAAAAGGGCAAAAGCCTCCTGATCTGAACTTCCAATGTAAATACAAACCATGAAAGTGCGGTTATCGATCCTCATGTCCCTCGAAAATCCGAGGCTAGTGGTGCTCGAAAAGTCACCACCAGAATACCTAGCTTGTATCAGGAAAGAAAGCGTTCATAACGATGTTGCTTTCCGACCCTTCGATGTCATGTCGGCTCTTCCTATCGTACTGAAGTAGAATTCGGCAGGAGTTTGGTTGTTCACATCCCCAGCCAGAAGGATTTGTTAGTTAAGGATTCGATAAGTACTTGTCAGGACTCTCATTCTTGACCACTAGACCAAAACACGAATTTGCGAGTGCAGGGCCTTGACCTGTACTCAACTTGACGATAAACCTCAAATTGGCACTCGTCTGTTCCTACAGACGAAGCAATCTGCTTCAAACAGTCTAGACCAAATCGGTCCACGAAAGATCAGATTTAATCAACCAAATCATACAGGCCTAGACGGTATGCATACAACTTTCAAGAGGAAGCCGACAGATAGACGAAGACCGGACAAAATGGATGAAGCCGTGCGCTTACGGCAAGATGCGTAGACACTCAGAATCGACAAGAAGCTTACAGCAAGAATTTTTAGACTGACCCGTCTGCGTTGTGATCAGGTTAGGGCCGGGCTTCGCTCGAGTGCATTTTTCGCTCATCTTCCGCAGAGCAATATACGAGCTGTGACTCGTGACCTCTATACATGCAGTCACTTTAATTAGCTCATGCTAGTACTAAATAGTCTACCTGTAGACTTGTATCCCTGCTGAAACGCTAGAAGCTTCTGAGAGGATCCAATAGACTAGATCCTTTTGACAACCCCTGAGCGATTGAGTAAGCTGTCTTGCAGAAGACTGATCTCATGCCGTTGTCACTCCTATTGATGATCTCTGCTGGAACTAACCTTAGTCTCGGAGATCTCGCAAGTGTCTTGGGTGTTCTCCAAAGATGAACAGTATGCCATGTTCGATTCGAAAAGCTAGAAATGACTATCATTATTTAAACGAAAACAGGATGTGCTTGGAGTTCTCGATCGTGTGCACTAAACAACATTATCAGATTGGCTTGATGGGACAGCAATGTGGCTCTCAGCAGCATAGCGGCGGACGTATGGAAATGAAGATCTGGACACATTCTTTTTTGAGACCGGTGGGACCTGCCCAGAAGAACAGCATCGGATATATCAAATCCGTTACGTGTGCATCTTGGTTTCCAACAGATGTGTATTCAACAGATACGTATTCAACGATTATGTATTCAACAGACGTGTATTTAACAGATCTGTGCTTCGAAGAGTAGAAAAATAGTTTGTATTCTCAGTATCAGACAGAACCGGTCACCGCCGAGCCACGAAAGATAAGCAACAAGCTCGCATCCGACAATCCTCCTTCGAAGACGCGGAACTGGAGAAAACACGGAGGAGCAAAAGTAAGTGCTATGCCCAAACCCCCTCAAGCGCAACACACGAGAACAAGCCAGTCACGGACAAGCCGAACATGGAGCCCAGGCTAGGTGACACGTCCAGTTAATCGACGGCACCATTTCCGCAAGTCCAGACTCAACGAAGACGAGCTTGCCACTGTGCTAGACACGATCGACAGATGAGACCTTCTTCAAAATGCCTCACAAGAATCAGCATCAGGCAGTGAGAGGCTAAACTGACTCGCAAGGGAGATGAGCGGACTACGGTCTTCCCGTTCGGGCAATCTCCGTGCTCAGCTCTGTCCGTAGCCCCAATCAACAAATTTAGATAGGGCTGCCGAGGATTTGCCACGATCTCGACTCCCAACCGGCAAGGATGGTGCAGCAAACTGTGGCTAGTGATGTAGCAGCTGTAATAGTGGCTTGAACACACGTAAGCCACTGTGGCGATGGTAATGGTGCGGCTGAGATGCAGATCGCTGTGGCACCAATTTCCCGATTTGGTAATAGCATGTGGATTGGTTATCAGCACGGCTAAATATCGTGCACGGTGGCAAATTTTTTAACATGGTTGATGGTTCGGGAGATGACGAGTTCTGCAGTGTTCCAGGACAGGTGGCATTATGCATGAGGTTTTAAGTATATTGATGGTTTTTGTGCCACTGGAGCCAGAGCTGTTACTATAGATCAGGTAGCATGTCCACGGGGATTAAACATGCTATGCTATTCGATATGGCCTCGCATACACCCCAAAGACTTCAGCTCTGGTCAGATCATATTCCAGATTTAGCCTGTGTTTGTTGTCGGGACATCCCTAAGATGTAGTCTACACCATGTTGCTCTCCAGATCTATCAATCCGTATCAGCCCCATAGGAAAGAATTAATCCCAAGGTGGCGAATCACCAACAGACGTGTTGATTTTCCCTTGCCTCATGTCAACGTACAGGATGGCTGCCAATCAAAAGCATGGATGATAGATAACAACGTGTGTCTTAAGACGATTTACCGTGTGTACTCCGTGAGTGAATTCCTGGAAATGTCGCAGCATGACAGGGAGTTTGGTATGGGGCATCTGCACGATAGGCCATTTTTTTAATTGATTAGTCGAATCTGAGGTGCAGACACTATTCTAGCATCTTTACTATATTGAGTATTCAGCTTAACCCTGTCTGTCTAGTCGTTCGTGTTGCTTCCCCCATCCAATTCACAATCCGAGTGCTTGCAAACCCCGGCATATCCCGACACATAACGTTGGAAGTAATTGTTGATAAAGGGCTCTCGGGCCTGCTTGCCCAGAAATGACGGTAAACGGCGATCTCGCATACTAGGACTGCAGCGCGCAGCATAACAGCTGCACCGGTGTATCATGCGAGGACAGAACGGTGTGTGGATCTCAGGCAAGAGAACGGCAGGCGAAGGATGAAAATTATATCAAGGCATGCGGGAGCCAACTAGAAGTAAACACGCCCACTGGCCAGCAGTTGCAGCTCCATCAAGGTGTCAAGGCGGGGATGTGGACGTCTTGCATGCATGATGGGCGGCTCAGAGTGGCGGGAGTTTCTGTCGCCCTTCACCGCTCATCCTCGGCCGATACATTGGACATCGTGATCGTTCTGTCTCCGTGATATCCACTAGAGAATTGACAGAAGCACAGTTCGCTGCGAAGTCGGGGTCTCATCGAAGTTGTCAACTGTCGACATGCAATATGTACTAAATCCGATTAGTACAGCGAAAAAGACGACACTGCAGCAAGTGGACCGACTAACACCGGACATTCGACGTGGCGAATGTACCCCGCTCTGGCCCTGGCCCTGGCATGGCAATGCATGTGTGGGCATCGAGTCAGTCAGGTTGTTATACCGCTGGCGCAAGAAGGTCGAGAAGGGGAGCTTTGACGTCGGAAAAGCAAAGCCCTCGCGTTTCGTTGGTGTAAAATACCATGCATCCGTGGCAATCTCTACAGCGTCAGTGTCATACACTCACCCTAATCTAGGTTGGTAAGAATCCAAGGGAAGGGCACTGTCTGTCCTACCAGTTCGTACTACTCTCAATCCCTGCCGAAGACGGGATTGAAGGATTAGGGGTAATTAATCTTGGACCATGCTTTTCTAGCCCAGGAACAGGGGCGGGGAACACAAGCTTATTGTCCAACTGGACGTGGACTGTTGGTTCTAAACAAGCAGGTTCTACTCTCTCTGTTGAGACTTTTAAGATCCTACCCGTTGGTAGGCTCGTTTCTACACAGTTTCCTCTAAACTTTGTTCCTGGGAGATTGCTTCCTTCGACTATACCTAGCTAAAAGCGGAGATCAATACTCAAAAATCCCGACCAATCCCGAGAGGAAGGGAAGAACCAAAAACGAAGCAAAATGGATGGAGAAAAACAATCCTTTGGATGTGATATTCTCCCCCCTGACCGCCATATGTACGAACTGGGGAGGAGACTATGGAAACGCCACCTACTTACGGGGTACACCACCTCACTTCAGGCCAGCATGCATATGGTGACCGACTTCTCGGGGTGGAAAATCGGTAGACAACACCCTCACTCTGGCAAGAGAGAGGATTTGAAACCAACTAATCAACTAACCAAGTGAACCAGGGACCAATGAGGCTAAGAGTTACTATGGACGGACCAGAGATTGGGTCCGGATCGGATTT
Source organism: Aspergillus taichungensis (assembly GCA_002850765.1). Lineage (NCBI taxonomy): Eukaryota > Fungi > Ascomycota > Eurotiomycetes > Eurotiales > Aspergillaceae > Aspergillus > Aspergillus taichungensis. The sequence goes on along the minus strand of KZ559574.1, from coordinate 46,774 downwards.
GGCGATCCTGAATCTCGCACAGCAACTTTTCTCTCTTTTCCTTGTCCATATTTTTCTTTTTTTTTCTTATTCTGATTCTTTTTCGCTTTGGATTTTCATTTTGATTTTCCGTCATTGTTTGTTTTTTCAAAACAATACTGTTCTTGTATTGTTTTCTACAATCGATTATCCCACTCGGGTCTAATGCTAGGTTGCTCACTAAGGGGAGACTAGGGGAACGCATCCCGCAGCAAAGCCCGTCCTGCAACTACTGCTGCATGCTTGATCTCAGCTTAAATTCAGGAATGGCAGAGTAACATCGGAGAATACTCCTCAAATATCACTATATTGAGGGATTCGGGGATCATCACAATCACATGGATCCAATCAGCAATATTACCACTTAAACAGGGCAGTATGGACAGTCCGAAAGACACGATACCCTGAATATCGTCATGTTAAAACGACGTTGCAAGAGGAACCAACAGACCGGATCCACCATTCACCATTCCAGGGTGCATTAGTAATTGCAGGACCAGGGAAAAGGACACGCGATGACCCTTAACTTTTCGCCACTAACCATGGATTCGCCCAATCGATCTGAAGAACGCTTGGATCTCGGATTGGGTTCAGATCTGATGGGAGTTTGTGCTTATTCTTTATTTTTTGTTTTTTTTTGTTTTTTTTTTTTTTCTTATTTATTTGATTCATTCGTTTATTTTATTCTTTTTTGATCTGTTTTTTAACCTTTTTTATTTTATTTTACACACTCGTTCGACCATTAATGACTCTTTTCTGGTTGCCCTTTTTTTCTTTTTTCCCTTCTGGTCTTTTCTTTGATTGTATTGACAATCGATTAATGTCCCAACCTCTGGATGAAGCCGGGGTACTCATAGACTATTGACAATTGCTAGTCCGAGACTTCGGTGCCCGACGGATTATTGGTTATAAATGAAATTGGTCTTCATCTTCAGACCCGAACCCCCTTTCTCCTTGCGAAAGGGTTTGATATGCTGATTGGATCGGAGTAAATATCAACAATGATCAGAAGAAATAATGATTATGAGAAGCATGAGAGTACTGTGGATGGTGTAATAAGGTTCTCATAACAGGTAATAACACGATAATAATATAAACCGAATAATATCAATATAATGGAATAATAATATAATAATATGTCACCCGTCCCTCTTCCATTTCCAATCTTCTTCTTCTTTTCCCAATCAGTTCTCTTTCTCTCTTTTTTTTCTTTTATTACTCTCTTTGTTTTCTTTTCTTTTCTTTTCATTTCTTAGTCGAACCAATTCTTTCCACTCTCCCCCCCTCCCCTCCTCCGCCCCTCTCTTGTCCTCTTGTTGGATTCCATAAAGTGTCCATGTATGTCTCACGTACTCCATCTCTTCCCCGATGGGTCCTATTTATCTAAACAATTACCCTCCCTACCTCTTCTTTTTTACAATTGTCAATTGTCATGAAGGGTTATTGTCTATCAATAGATGGGCTTCACCTAGCAGATGTCCGTGAACAAATCTCACCCTGGTAGAGGACTAGGTTTCCCCGGCTTGAATTCCTCGCCTCCGAACTCGTCTCCGTGGCGCAGAGTCTCTGTCTTGATCCGACGAGGGAGGAGTGTTTTTTCCAAGTACGTGAAGTCAATTGACGATCCAATCCTGCCCATCGACCGTCTCCTTATGAACAAGAGGCCAACACACGACCGCGATGTCAGCCGGACGTCGAGCATCCCACTAACCCTTCAATTGATCAGACGTTCTATAGACTGGCCACGCGATTCGTCCGGGTCCCAGACTTCCCAAATGGACTCAAGCCAGCGCTTCGTCGACCCAGCCGCAATGGTAGGGCTCTCTCAAGGCGCCGCAGGCGACAGCTTCGACATCTTCGACTGGTACCCGCACTACCAAATCTGCCAACGGTACTTCCTCGACCACGCGCAGCACAGCGCCTCCGTACAAGCGCTCTCCGCATTCCTCAACATCCGACTACCCTTCCAGCGCCAACCCAACCCCGTGCTGAACTCCTCCGCCGACCCCTCCAGTCTCCCCCTCGCCGTCTCGCTGATCCCCTACCTCCGCCGCCTCGTAGCCACGGGGATGGACTTCCCGGGGGTACTGCACGGGTTCTTCGGAGATGACTGGGGGGCCGGCCTCGGGCTCCTGCACGAGCAAGAGCGTCGCAACTATCTCTTCGCGGCCAAAAGCGGCGGCTGGGCGGCCGTCAAGAAGGACTACGATATCCCACCGCTCGAGACGATCCCATTCTTGCGCCCATTACAGGGGCCACTGGACTCGGAGATTGAAGCCGCGGAGCGGAGCTGGAGTGAATGGCTGGCGATGGAGGACTGGATGGTTGGGCCACGGGCGCCTGACGTGCTCCGGGATTCGTCTTCACAAATATCGCGGCCTCGAAGTTCCCGGGGTTGACAATTTTTTTTTTTTTTCTTTTTTCTCTCAATTTTATCATTTGGGTCTCGTTTGGGGTTATCGGAGGCTTCGTTACTATCTTGTCGCGTTTCATTACTTTGTCATTCTATCTTGCTTGATCTCTATATCTGGATATTGTCCCAGGGATTCGGAGTCATCGATCTGGAAATGGATAGAATTGGATTTTATAAGTACTTGACTATAGTACCTAACTACAATATTTCTTATGACACATTACCTATTGACAGACATCAGAGAGATAAAGATAAACAGAAAAAGTCGGGATCTAAAAAGCGAATTACATCGTGAACAATTCTATCAAATGCCGAGAAGATCCCGGCAATAAAATACCACCGGTAATCAATGGTATGTTCCCCTTTTTATTCTATTTATTTTATTATGTTATAACTGTGTAAATCCACCAACAAAGTCTAAATCACAAAACCAAACAAAGACGGGGCCCAGGGGTCAGAGGGGAGGGGACCACCGAGTGACTCGCGCGCAGCGGAAGATGTACACAAACCAACGCCCAACAGGGGAGTCCAACCGGGCGATCCATCCCGGAGGTTTTCCAACCAGGGAGTTGGGTCCGGATCCTGGTTATATTATAGTTAGTTGGTACTAGTATAGTAATATTTGAAATAATATTCAGTGTACTAATCTCGTTTCTACAATAGGATTTGAGGATCTACTGTACCTTTTTACCAATGAGGACTATTAGTTATACCTAGTAGTATACTGTACGTAGAGTATAGTAGTAGTATGCCGTACCTACAGTACGGTAAATACACCCCACTGGTTTGCCATACACAAGGTGAGCCCTGGTCGAAGAGAGTACGGGTGGGCCAAGGCAATCGAGTTCAGACGGACAGATCGATCGATCGATTCGGGCGGAGCCGTTCATAGTGAGGTAGCGAGGATTACATTGTACTTGTACAATGGTACATCCATAGATGGTGAGTGGCAAAGCAAGTATTAGGAATGATGTGTATTGGTTCCAGGGTTGATATACATACATTAGGTTAGAGAGAGGCTAATCGGTTTAGTCTCGGGTGTATTGCATAATGCAGTAGTCTTTTATTGCCTTATTTTACTGGTATGGATTACATACTCTGTACGCTGTTAATTTGGATAATATTCTATTGAGTTCCCTATACTATTTATTGACTCCTATAAAGTACAGTATGTTATACTATATTACAGTAGGTACACAATAAAGAAGTACCCAATCCACACGATGCATAGCCCACACGGGCTACTAGTGAGGTCACTAATACAGTAAGTAGGAGTAGTTAGTAAAGTAGTAAGCAGTAACTAAGTATCCGTAGTAAGAAAGTATAGCGTGGCTCGGAGAATTTCCTCCTGCTAGTATAACCAGATACCCAATACAAAGTTATAATAGGCAGTCTACACGCGTCACAGTACAAGAGAATACCAACATCTCCACTCTCCCACCCACGCATCCACTCCACCTAGACTGAGGGTCTAGATACGAGGATCGTGGTACCACGACCGGTAATATCTGTGTATTCAACTTGGATCTAGTTCCCTATTTAGTATTATAACATATTATAATATATTATCTTGGATATTATATTAATGAATCGATCTACTCTGGTATTTGATCGACAGATTTAAGTAAAAGCATCGTATGATGTGGATAACGGTCTAACTTTTCTTCGACTTCTGCCTATTCCCCCACGTAAAGTTTAAAATTGATAATTCCGGATATAGGGCTTTCGTCCATAGTTACACCGTTACACCCACTTGGGCCTAGTATGAGATTATCGGCAGTTACACTCAGAGCTTAGCCTTTGTTTAAGCTTAATTTCACGCATACTACTATCTATACACATACTCAAGGTTGGCAGTGTAGTCAACTATTCCACTAAGTACCATGTCTTCTATCTATATATCTCAATATTCCACCAACACTATTAATCCATCCATCCACATTCTATCAACTAGCACAGCCAGAACTTATTGACCGAAGTCAGGGGTATCATGTACAGAACGCCAAAAACAGAAAACAGATAAACGAAAGAAAAATCCAGATCGAAGAAATTATTCAGGCCACGGCGCCAAATCATGCATGATCCCGCCCTGCGCCGAACCCCGTCGCACAGTGGACTCCCCCGGGGCCTGCTGCGCGAGTTCGACGTTCGGAAGCGGATCGGTAAGCACGCTGCGACGACGGGCGAACACACCCCCCACGGCAGGGTTTTCCTTCTCCCGCGGCATCACGTTCGGTCGGACGCGGCTGCGGCGACGGGGTTGTCGGAGGTGTTCGTCGGGGACGGGGTCGACCTGTTTCTTGGCGGCGGGGACGAGGTTCAGATACAGGGGGAAGATGGCACCTGCGCTGAATAGCGCGACGAGCACGCCGAAGGAGAATGGCGGTCCGCCGGTGAGTTGGGCGGCACGCTGGGCGAATGGGAATGGCGCGCCGCTGCCGACTGCCATGGTTAGTAGCGATGCGGCTGTTTTGGTGTGTTGGCCTGTGCCGCGGAGCGAGATGGCGAAGATGATGCTGAATGCTCCGCTCTCGAAGGTGTAGACTAGTAGGACCATTGCCATTGCTGCTGCTCCGGTTGTTTTCATGCAGAGCACGGCGAAGACGATCATTCCGAGGTAGGATAGAAGGAGGATCCAACGTGGCTTCAAGAACCACTGCATGAAGGCTGCTAGGAACCGGCCGACGGCAAAGACTGCGTGGCCGATGGTTAGGTAATGGAATGTGTCCAGTTTGGATCTGGTAGGAAGAATTAGTCTTTGGACGGTGACAAGAATAGAGGAAGAGAGAGACATACTTAGGATAGGCGCTCGTGACGAAAGACTCGAAGCCTTGCGAGAGGACTTCTTGTCCCGCCACGTAGAAAAATTGGGAGCTCACGCCCAAAGCGAGTGTGACCCAGACCACGGGGATGCCCGCGACTTTGGCCATATTGTCGTTCCGCCGACGGTTGGCCAGTTCTTTCAAGTCCTCGTCAGACGCTTCGGGGACCGGCAGATAGTAGAAGGCGACGGCCAGGAGGACATCGAACAGAGCGATCCCGAGGTACGTCCACTGCACGTCGACGAGAGCCGCCACGTCGGTCACCTGGCGGAACAGCACCTCCTTGGCCAACAGCGGCGACACGACACTCCCGATCGCCTGGATTCCTTGTGAGATGTTCAACCGAATTTCTGAATACTCCAGCGGTCCGCACAGCGCAATGAACGGATTGGCGGCCGTCTCCAAAACGGCAAGCCCCAGGCCCACGATGAAGTTGGACACGATGAAGGCCGAATACGAGGCCAGGACCGCCGACGGCCAGAAGATCAAGGTCCCGCAGGCGTAGATGCACAGGCCGGTGATGAAGGTCGCTTTGAACCCCCATCGCTTGAGCACCAGACGGCCGATGAAAGGCGGACCGATCAGGTAGCCGCCAAAGTAGACAGCGTGGAGGCCGAGGGACCGCCATGTGTCCAGCCGTACGATGTCTTGAAACTGCGCGTTGAGGATGTCCAACAGACCATACGCGAAACCCCACAAGAAGAACAAGATCGTGGTCAGCGCGATGGGCGCGATGGACTCTTTGTTGCTCAATTTGAGCATACTCGTGGGGTTCTTCATGTTGACAAAGTCGAAGAAGGTGATGGTCTGCTGATACGAGGTGGTGGTAAAGATGGTGTTGAATTCCGGGTCCTGCGGCGGAGCCGATTCGGGGGCCATTAAGAACTCGCGCATATCCATCGGAACGCCACTGGGAGCTGGGAGGCTGACACTGCCACGGCTCATCGACCGGGATGGTTTACGGGGATTAGTCTCTGTTGGCGAGCACTCCAAAATGGGACTTAGGTACGTCGGGGAGAGGGGCGTTTCGGCGGTCTCCTGCGGTTCCGGCTCCGGCATGTGGGCCATATCGAGGGTGCCATCGGAGCTTGAGTCCGAGTCTTTGATCAGTTTGGGAACGAGGCGGGCGACCAACGGCTTGAGACTCGGCACACAGGCGCAGATCACGGACACGTTGACCTCGACGACGGACCACATGAACGATAGAGACGCATACCCTGGATGAGTCAGAATACAGCAACGCGGATGATCGGAGCGTTCACCTACAGTTGATGTCATCGCCTTGACTGTATTGCAGGTGAAGGTCTTTGAGAGCAATCTGGCGTGACGTAGCAGCGTTCTGCAAGTAAGCGACGCGGATCACATCGACGACGGCCACGAAAAAGCCAAAGCTGAACGTGATCACGAGGATGATCTTCTGTTTCCGAGGGAGACGCATCTGAGTAATGATGGGGTTGGGAATGAAGAGGATCGCGAGGTCGGTGATGATATTGACGGGGGAGGACGACAGATACAAGGTCAAGATATCAGTGCAGACCGCGCCATCCTGGCGCGGATAGACAAAGGCGGCCCCAACCGGATTGCATTGAAAAACATTGACCAGCGTGAGGGCAATCCCGGCAATATTGACGACAAAGAGCGTGAGGTAGTTGGCCCATCGAAAGACCTTCTCGCCTTGGGTCAAGGTGAGATAAAAGATGAGGATGGATGTCTTGACGGCCATGAGGGCGGGGTTCTGCGGGCATTAGGGAGTGTACGGACAAGCAGGACCCAGGGCGCTCACATAAAGCACGGTGAAAACATAATTGGCTCGATTGAGACTGGATCGGGCTTGGATGTCGATCGCATGATCATGCAGGCCCAGCCCTTTGCTGGTTGCGTAGAACAGGGAGAACGAGAAGCCGAAGTCGATAACCTGTATCCAATGAGCTTTCCGGACCGTGCAGAGTAAGAAGGCTGACCTACCCAGGCCAGTAGCATGATATAGTCATGGAGGCTCAGGCGGCGGACTATGAAGACCCTGGAGACGAAGCGGAGGGCGACGAAGACGGTGGCAATGAGGAAGAAGACGATGGAGACGACCAGCACCTCGGGACGCCGGTCCTCCATGCTGACGGACGACAGGGCGGGCGAGGTCGCTGAAGCCGGACTGAGCCAATTACAAGGACATCTGATCCCAAGTAATCACTTTCCAGTGCGAGAGAAATTCGGTATTGTTTTCCCGGAAGAGCCAGCTGCGGAGACGGTTGAAGAACGACCGTGAGCCATGATCACACCGTCTTCACGAACGACCCATGAGGGGAACAGACAGGGGGCCGGGTAGGAAACTGGGGGTTAGAGGCTCATTCAAACAAGGGATTGAGTTTAAAAAGAGAATTGAAGGAGAAGAGGAGATCGGATCAAGGGATGACGGTGAGAGGTCTGATCATTAGAACGCGGAGATGCCGAGGCTGCTTAGGTAAGAAGCTTATTGTTCAGATACTTATATCCAAAAGGACCAGTACTTCTTAGGTCTACCTCATGAACAGGTCGAAAGTCAAGATATACTTAGCATCCTATACATGCCGTCTGCAAGGGCAATCAGACCTATCATATTCGAAATGATACTTGGGGAAGCCCATCCAAAGTTTGTCCACTACTGTACGGCGGTGGGGCGCATCTCGAGTACCTCGTATTATACTCAAGTACGTGGATCAAACATGAAACAGGAGGAAATCAATAAACTCGCTTACAGACATCAATCGTCAAGCCAAAACAGCCACCTGTGGATATATACATGTACATCTTGAGTTCTATCAATTTCAGCCTGCGGGATTCCGCTCCCGGTGACGATCATGGCAATCATGATCTCCACGGCTTGGCGGAACCAGGGTAACATATGGTTCACATTGAACTACTTCCAAATTGCATGAACGCCATGAGAACGGCCGCATATCTAATAACGCAGCATGTTAGCAGGTATTGTTTGATAGCACACCCTTGGCCGAGGGGTTCCAAGGGAAAAAAAAATAAAATAAAAAGAATCAACAAATGAATATATAAATAAATAGATAAAATATACCCAGCCGTCGCTACCAAGCACCCAAACGGTAGTGCCCCCGAAATTGAAAAGACCATGCGACAAACTCTGGACGAAAAGGAGCCACCACGGCGGTGCAATGAGCGGTACCAGCCCCAGAAAGATAATGATAAACCTAATGATCCGTCCGATTATCTGGCTATCGTAGTAATGGGTAGTTCTGGGATCATGACCATGGGGGCTTTACTTTCCAGAGGGTTCAATACGGCTTGAGTCTTCCTTCAAACGTGGTAAACAGGGTTCTTACTCGATGAACAACTAAAATGCTGAGAATTAGCACTCCAAAATTTTCATCTTCCGGTATTCCGCTGGGGTGTTTTGGACTCGTGTGCAACTCGGACCAAACCGTCTTGTGCGTGACATAGTCTGTGAGGAGATGGTCTTGTACCAACAATATTTTTTTAGTTTACCTTGAGCTTCTTGGATAATTTCCACTTGTCTTTTTATATTGTAATTTCAGAAAGAGATAATATTTAGAGACAGCATGTCCCCTTGTGCATTTCCTCATCAATCTGTATCAGTCTCTCTAGCTGCGTGATGTCATCTTACATCTTCCAAATCACCCGGGTGTCGGGCGCAGAGAACCGACAGAGCACAAATAAATTATTGTCGGATGCGGGCTATTTGCAGAATATCCTGTGCCCGAGATGGCTGAGCCTCGAAATCGGTTTTAGACGGCACTGTCTGGGGCAGAGACTTTGATGAGAAGCTAAAGCGGGGTTTTGGGAAAGGCCGAACGTTATACTTTGGCGCTATGGTGTTGATAGATGGGTATTATTTTCTTGGAACTGGTGCAGCTTCATCTTGAGCATGGAATATGAGGGACGAGCTCAGCAGTTTCATATACTGGAGGCGCCTAACATCAGGCTAGCAATCGCCGCACGAAAGGGGCGCGATGAAGAATCAGCTACGTTCATTTCCCTAAATATATGTAGCGAATATAACAGCGCCTGATATTAGGTTTGCATTTGCTGTCGTTATTGTGTTCTAAGAATGACACAGCATTTGAAACGGTTTTATTTTGGGGGCATCTCAGCGCTTAGAATGTAAGTGCTGTCCCACCCCGCTTCCAGATATTTATCGTCAAATATCGCCGTCAACTCCATTCTAATAAGGAAAACAACTTGACTGTTCTAAAATTTTGAATACATGCTCACTAGTAGCCAAATACAAATCATGGCAGCTCGCAGGTACTCTTCCTGGACTTTCTAACCTCTCAAATCACTCTAACACCTCTGGCAGCGAACTAGAATCCATAGCCCGCCTAATCACCGGGCCCAGCTTCCACTACCAACGGGATGAGATTGCACCCATTCTGATTGACCATGAGCAAGGCTCCCGCATCAATACCAGCAAACGAATCGACAACTGCATTCTCGTCTGTGTCGCCAGCTGCGTGGGCTATCGGGGAGTCCCAGTCGATCGACTCGAGCAAAGGGCAAACGCCTCCGTAGCCAGCGGGGGCTGTACATTCCCCCGACAATTCCTCTTCCTATTCAACCGACTAGAGCGTCTAGGTATTTTCCTCCGCCAGATCTCAGAAGAAGAGATGCTCCTCGACGCGGCCTCCGCTGCGGGACACTTCTCCATATTCTGCGTCTTCGAGAAGAACTTCACGAACACCAATAGGAGAGACGGGAAGAAAGCACGCAATGTCCAGCATGCGGTCTTGTATGGCGGTTGTTCTGAATCCGGGCCGATATACAAAGATTTCCAGTTCTCGAAGAAGGGCTCTGGTGGTTGGGAACCACTTGATAGGACGAATTATCTCAGTGACTGGACGCTTATCCATGTGACACGGGTGGAAAGCTCCCGGTTTGACGAGAGGGGCCCTCCCTTGGATGATAAGAGTCGGAGCTCACAGGTGAGGCTATGCAGGAGCTGGGATCAACAGGATCGTGATGATCCGCAGATTAAATCATCGGTGGTTGAATACTTCCAGCTCACGGGGGAGATACTGGACGCAGGGAGAAAACGATGATTGGTCTAATATAAGATTGTTTTGCTTGTTTACTCAACACTGTCTGCTGCTTGCTCTGACATGCCATGGTGCTGCATTTACAGCATGCACGGGGGTGTTTCTTTGTGGTTGCGTGTGTAACTTGGTATATTTGTTCGCGCTTATATTCCCCATGCCTTTTCTATTGCATGCGAGAAACTTAATGGGGTTTGCCTTGATGAGCTCATATCAACAAGAGGTGCGTACCAATTCGCCGAATACAGAGTAACAGAATAACCACTACCTTATAGTACCTAGACGGAGACCTTGGGCCATTTACTTTAACCAAAAATATTCTCTATCAACACTCATTCCAAGTACATAATCCCGACATAAACCCAATCCTCCGAAAACTACAAAATCGCGAAACTAGACCGTTATATCCTCCGCAAGGAAGCTCCAGGCTTCATCCCCTCTCCCACAAAACCACCAATATCCAAAATTCCACCCATACAGGACGACAACCTCATATCTCAACAATAACGGAGCAGACCACATCAATCAACTCTGCACATTACACCTAGGACACACCTGTCCCTGGATCACCTGCTGGATAACAGGATAGCCCTGATGGTCATGGTCCTTTCTGCATGTTCTGCATATGACTGGCGGGGGCTGCACGGGAGGCGGTGTATTTATTCGCTTTAGCAAGTATGCACCTCCGACCTGGTCGTCAGTCAGAAATGTATCCAGGATCTATAGCGTCCTGCGGTTCGAACTTACAGTTGAGCCTTGCTTGGCGAGGGAAAGCATGTTGCAGTCAATCGAAGTGATATCTGGTTGGTCTTTCGGAGACGAGTTCAAAGCAGATGAAAGCAAAGTCGATATCCTATCGGCAGGCAGATCGATAATCACCACACTGGTAGAAAACAAATTTAAGTTCAAATCAAGCAAGAAACCACCCAAATATATACCCCAAACCACGCCCCCCCTCCCCTCGTTCAACCGTCACCCCATCTACCATCCCCCAAAAACTGAGAAGATATAAATACTTCAAACCACGATGCAAGTTACGGCGCAGACTCTCTCCTCCCCCATCAACCAATAACCCATCCCTCTCCTCTCCCACTCTCTCGGAAGACAAATCCTGAGGCGCGCCGCTCAGACCTACAACACGGGCTCGTCGACCAGATTGGCAGAGGAGCCAGCCTTGCGCACGGACGATGCGTTGTACAATGATGGATTCAGGGCGATGCGCTTCCAGGACGATTGAGTTTAACCCGGTGCCTGTCTTGTGGTACTTTGGTGAACTTGGTAGGATTCGACGTGATGGTGAGTTTACTGGAATGGGTTGTTGTGGGGGATTTGTGGATGATACGAGGTTGGCGCGTGGGGGATAGATAGATAGATGTGCGGTGTGAGTTGTATTGTATGAATAGGAAATGGAAATAGAGTTGGATATCTACACTGGAAAAAGAGCATACTGTCTACGGGAGATAAAACATATATATTGGCATTGGGGCAGATAAACACGCGACAGACTGGGATTAACCTAGTCTTAGATGCAGGGTTCTTAAGTCAGTACTCGGGGTTATATAAATAACCGCCGCGCAACTTCTTACCGTGCATACTCATACAGAGAACACAGGAAAGAAGACATATTATAGAACAAGAGCAGCATCAAATAGTATATATAACCATGGAAAAAAAAAAACCCCTGGAAATATTAGAGTACTAAAAACACACCAAATGATAAATAATTCAATGTAAATAAGCCACCAACACAATGCCTCCGTACAGGAATCGCATTAAAAAATTAAGTTGACTCACCTTATAATTGAAAACAAACACAAGAAAGATATAATCCGGGTGGGTGGCGCAATGGCAGCGCGTTGGTTTTCGGTTTACGATTACACAAATAATTGTTCAAAACAATTACACCAAAGGTTGTGGGTTCGAGCCCCATCTCACTCAATCTTTTTGTTTTTTTTTTCCACCTTTTTTCTTTCTTCCCTTACGAAAAGATATTTTTTATCCTCTCTCTTTCTTTTTCTTTTCTTTTCTTTTTATTTTTTATTATTATGTTGAATCTCTAATTATTGGTAACTAATTGGTGTGGAATTGAATAGTCCACTGCAGGTTGAGTGATATTTTTTGGTTTTTTTTATTTTGTTTGTTTGGGTTAACGGTGGATATATATCGTTGTTTGAGGTGTTCTAAATATGCTACTACTACCTATCCACCGCGATATACACACCCCATACCTATGTATAATGAACGTGGTGATGTACGTTTGAAACATTCCACTAGATAGCCGACCCTATCCCGACACACTATTAAGAAGCAAAACAGTACTTAACCAGAGACCACTCTGTAGATTATAACAACTCGTATGTACGTCACTATATTATGTATGGAGTATTTCCTTCACTATATACACCCCACTATAAAATTCCCAATCCGAATCAAGCCTTATAAGCAGCGGTCCGTTCCTGCAAAAGCTGATCCAGCTGACCAGCACCGCCAGTCTTACGCACCAGCGTGCTCAACACACGCGGGAGTCCACCGTCCTCGCACACCGGGCGGGGCGGCTTCGCAGCGACCTGGACGACAGCGCCGTCCCGCTTGGGCAGGCTCAGCGCGGGCTTCGAGCCGCAGTTGAACTGGGCGTCACCGCCGCGGAGAGCACAGATCTGCTCCTCCTGGCAGGAGTCGACGCACTCGGTGACGTTGTAGTCGCGGGTGGTGCGGGCCCACCACTTCTGGAAGAGCGCGGCGTCGGACTCGAAGCGCTCCGTGACGTGGTGCCAGAAGGCCGGGGTGAGTTCCGCTTTGGGGTCTGTGACGGGGGGCTCGAGCTGCGCGCCGTAGGCTTCCTTGGCGGAGTAGTATTTGGTCCAGGCGGGTTCCTGCTCCGTGCTGTTTGTGCTGTTGATGTTGGCTGTGTAGACTGTGTAGTCCAGCACGGCGAAGGTGGAGGGGTCGACGTCGTAGATGCGGAAGGTGGGGCTTCCTGCGTCCGGGGTCATGGAGCCCGCGACGTAGCCGATGGCGGAGGCGGTGTCCGCGGTGCGGGTTGTGTAGTTGGTGTAGGAGACCTGGAATTGGTCTGTGTGGGTGTGGCCGAAGAAGAGCGCGGCGATGGTTGCGGAGTAGCGGTTCACGATGACGTCGATGGAGTGCGAGTAGTCGTGGAGCATGTCGTTGTGGCCGGAGGGGATGTGCGAGATGAGCCAGACGCGCTGGCCGGCCTTTTCGGCGGCGTCGAGCTCCTTGATGAGCCAGGCGAACTGGTGGTTGGGGTCGTGCTCCATGGGCTCCTGGAAGGCGTAGAAGTCGTACTTGTAGTAGTAGATGCTGTTGTAGGAGATGATGCGCAACTTGCCGCCTTGGGCGTTGACGGCGTAGGAGCCCTCGTGGTAGGAGGAGGTGAAGTCCGACGCGTCGCCGTCGTTCTGGACGAGTTCGCTCCATTCGCGCTCGATCGCGTCGTAGGCCCATTGAGGCGTGTGCGACTTGGGCACCTTGCCGAAGGGGAACGCGTTGATCGGGGCCGTGTCGTGGTTGCCCAGGGCGGAGTAGACGAGGCCTAGTTTGCCGAGGTTGTCGTAGGTGGACTGGAAGTTGAGCAGCACTTCGGTTTGGTTCGCCTGCCAGACGTCGTGGGCGGGGATGTCGCCCGTGTAGAGGGTCAGGGTGGGATCGAGAGCGGCGATCGCCTTCACCATGCTGTCTTCCAGGCGCAGGGGTGGGTCGCACTGCTCATTGCCCCAGGGGCCGGCCGGGTACGACGTGTTGCCAGGGGCGTCCACCTCGGGGTCCCAGCTGCGGCAGCAGATGGGCTTCGAGCAGAAGTAGTTGGCGCCGACCTCATAGTGTTGGTCAACGTGCGTGTCACTGATGTGGGCGACCCGGATGGGCTGCTGTCCGCTTGGCTCGGGACGCTTCGTGCCCGGACGGCGGGGAGGGAGGGTGAGGTTGTAGGGCCGGACCTCGGGGTATTCACAGAGGCTGGTGATGCTGGCGCAGAAGGTCTTGGAGGTGTGCGAGCCGACGTCGATGTGGGTAAGGACGTAGTAGGCTGACGTGCCCTGTTCTTGGATGATGCCTTCGCACACATCGTCGTCTTCGATCTGTAGTACATTAGTAGTTGTCCAACCGTCGAGGGTCCAACCACCTACTTTGCCGAGTTTGCACACGTCGGTCAGGATATTCTCCAAAGCATGCTGTCCCAGACCGGCCGCCGACTTGAGAGTCCCCAAGAGACCCTACACAAGTTAGCCCATCTCTCTTCACAAGGAAACCAGGGTACCAACCTCGCACGCCGCGCAGGTGACGGCACTCGTAGCATCATTCCAAATCTTCTCAGCCCAATTGGGCTCATCGGTACCACTACCACTGGACTCTGCCTGGACGACAGCGGCCAAAGCGGCCACAAAAAAGGTGGACTTCATGAGTCGATCGTCGCGATACTAGGTCGCGAACGGGAAGGAGGAGGGGGGACCGGAAAGAGACTGCACTGACAGACACCGCATAGTCGGAGCCGGGAACCGTTCATCTTTTATAAAGACGGGGGAATGGACAGTATCAGGCTAGTCGAATCCACTTGCAGCTCGCGGCGACCGACGGGCGGGGGTGGAACTGTCATGCGGTGTTTCTTTTTTTGTTTATATTAATTAGCAATTAGTCCCCTCCCGGATGAGCGCCGGAACCCATCCGCAGAGCGAATGCGATGTCTGTAGGGTCATATATGATGGGCCGCCTTTGCATGGTTCTTTAATTAAGCCGCTGAGGTTGCATTGCATCGTAGACTTGACACTCTCCCTGTCTATGGCCACTGCTCACAGCCAGTGTCCAGCACCGGCAAACCACAAGCCAAGCATAGAAACAAGTCACCAGGCGGTTCTCTCCGCGCGCAGAGCAAAAGCGCCGCCGATCACCACCCCTAAAAAACTAAACGAGCAGACCGAATAACCGATCAACCAGTCAACGGGCCCGCCAAACGAGAAAGAGCGGGCCGGCCATTGTTGCAAGGAAAAAAAAAAAGGTCTTGCAGGTTAGCTTGCCAGGTAGGCAGAAAGACTGGGGAAAGAGATCGTCGAGGGGGTAAAGGGGGGGCCAAGCGAAGTCCCGAGGCCGAGAGTGTCGATCTTCGACAACGGTTCGATTCGCTAAGACCGCGTGGATGTTTCATTCGTGGATGATTGGTTGTTGATCAGGTTTTCTTTTTTGTTCTTTTTTTCTTTCTTTTTTGATTTGTTGACTGATCGTGTTCCTGATGGGAATACGCTTAGACTGAAGAATCTTGTGTCTTCTATCCTTCGGTTTTGCTCGTTCCTGGAAAGGAAATGATGTTAATAAGATGCATGATTGGAGTAAGGTGGTTAGACACATACGGTGGAGTAGGCCGAGTACAGGCATCCTGAAGAAGCGACGTGGGTAGGAAAATACTCATGTAGTTCAGTGAGTAGAGTCATGCCCATGGAATAGGCTGGAGGTGAGTAAAAGCATCTTGGAGTAAGTGGATGGAGGGAGAAGCCAAAGTAGACAAACCGAGGCCAAAACAAGGCAGCAAACCACGTTCCAATGATCGGGCGCAGATCCGTCACGTGTGTGACAGGTACACACACAGTTTATGCAAGGAATCCCCGTCGATCTAAACCAGGATCAGGAACAATATTAGATATTTCTTAATAGATCTGAAGATCGTTTGAAATAATTGAAAAACTACAAAACTACAGAGTTACCAAATCTTATCAAAAAGTTTATTTGCAGTAAATCATGCCTCGTAACCCAACCCTAGACAGAAACCCGTTCCGTCCATTCGATAATCTCAGGGTCTGTCGTCCAGACAGTTGATGGAACCCGCATCGGCAGAGTTCTTCTCTCTCGAATCTCAAATTCTGGTCGCCTCAAGGGGTGATAAAATGGCTTTTAAATAGAACCCGAAAATGTCTATTCACATGAATGGTAAAAAATTGCTGATTGCTGCCTAACCCGGGTCCCGATGGTATCAAAGATGGAAGGTTTCGGATAATGAAGGTCGGATGGAAGTCCGGGTAGGTGTAGAAGAAAGAAATTGGTATGGTAAAAGAAGGGGAGAAAAGAATCAACAGCGAAAGGAAGAAAGAGAGAGGGAGAGAGAGATAAGCGATGCTAGCGAGCGATCAACGCTTATTCCATGAACCACTCCACGTCGTGCAGGCGACCCTCGAGCATCTCGGCGAGTTCGCTGAAGAAGTGCTTGGAGAGATCGATGGAGGAGCTGTCGCAGCCCATGCACTTGTCGACGACCTTGCCCTGCTTGGTGACGCCGCCGTACTTGACGGTGACCATGCGGCCGCAGTCGGAGTCCTTCATGAGGCCCACGGGCAGAGCCAGGACGGCCTCGGTTTCACCGTCGTTGGTCCAGCCACAGCTGCTGGGGGCAGAGGGGTCAGTGGCGGTGTCGTAGTAGGTGACCTGGCCCTTGCACGGGGTGTTCTTGGAGCAGGAGCCGGTGTAGCCACCGCCGGAGCTAGGCGGGGCCGGAGGAGGGGCCTGGGTAGTCTGAGGGGGAGGGGGAGGGGCCTGAGTGGTCTTGGGCGGCGGCGGGGGAGCCTGAGTAGTCTTAGGCGGCGGGGGCGGAGCCTCAGTAGTTGAGGGAGGCGGCGGAGGAGCCTCAGTGGTCTTGGGCGGCGGCGGCGGCGCAGTGGTGGTGGTCGTGGTGGGCTTGGGAGGTGGCGGAGGGGCCTGGGTGGTCTTGGGCGGGTCCTCGGGCTCCTCAGTGGGCTCCGGCTGAGACTCAGAGGTTGGCACAGCCGAAGTCAGGCTGACGACGGAGGTGTGGACGGTGGGGGCGGCGGGGGGGTAGACGGTGGTGGTGATATCCACGGTGGTCCACTCGACGGTAGTGGAAGTCTCCCAAACGACGATGTTCTCACGCTTGACGGGGGCAGCCGAGGACAGAGCGGCGCAGAGGGCACCAGCCAAGGCGAGAGATTTGGCGAGGGGGGCCATTTTCTTTGAATGAGTTTGATGGACTTGTATTGAAGTGTATGTTTGTAGAGTTGATCCAAAGGATTGATGGAGTCAAAGCCACAGAAAGAGGGATCGACAGACGATAAAGAGTGCGAGAATCAAGACCAGGCTGCACAGCAGTAGAGGATCTTGATTGTGGTAGTAGAGTAGTTGGACACGCGCAAGAGAGTGGAGCGTGTGGGGATGAAAGAAAGAACGACAGAAGCTGTCAAGCAAAGGAAGGAGTGGTGAGACGAGAGAAAGGAAGAAGAAGAGGAAAAAAAAAAACGCGACGGTGGGCAGGACCAGCGAAGGAGTATTTAAACGAGCGAGAAAGAGAGAGAGAAAGGAAGATGGATACCTCGACGGCCCCAAAAAGGCTCCAGGATGAATCGGGCCAACTTACTTTGCACTATAACGTCAAAGCCCCCGGACCCACCGAGCCCACCGAACCAGCCCGTGACGGTCGTGAACCATGGGAGTCTCACTCAGTACCTGAGAATCGGTCAGATTGAAATCAATCAATCAGAAGGAGAAAAACTACAGATCCGAAATTACCATCGTACAGACTCATCTCTTTTGTTTACCGATCAGGCATCGGGACAGAGACAGCGCTGACCTGTCATGTCTGACGTGGTTCGATTCATCGAACCATCCACGTATTCGGTGAGTATTTTATTCTTTTGGATCATTACGACTGGTCGGGTGTCGGGGTTTCCACGCAGGAACCGTCAGGCCGTCAGGAACCCGAGTCGGCGTCAGACGGGTACCTGAACTCTAACCCTAGACCACATACAGTACTGGTACGGTAAGACTCTGCGACTTCTCCCAAGACTAACGATGGTTCAGGGGGATCATCCCGTTCGTATTGACCGATCCATGGCCCCCGAGGCGGTCCAGACAGAACTATTCCCCTCTTAGTGGTCAATCTCAATCAAGCAATAAAAAAACACGGGATCTTTTCTTCCTCCGGATGAGGGAATCGATCCTACACGGGCCTCTGACGTGTCTTTTTCTTTCTTTCTTTCTTTCTCACATATTCCTTTCTTTCATTCATTTCTTCTGGTAGGAAGACGGATGTGGTAAGTCGTGTGTCAACTATCCATCCATACCCATGTTGAGGCAGTAGTGACGGTGACTCGAGATGATACCGGAGGTAGTACCTGAACCTTCCTCTCTCAGGCAGCCCACCACGAAAAGATTTCAATCCAATCAACCCATTACCCAATCAACCAGTCCCACCGCAGTCAACTCAACCTGCTGTCCCTCTCTCTGTCTCACCGGTCAGCCCCAGTGGAGATACTCAAATCGATGTCTTTCTTCCTTTCTTCCTTTTTGCCTCCCTCCCTCCCTCTCACACACCCTCTAAGCCTCTAGCCTTTTCTCCCTCTCTCGTTGGTTGGTTGGTTAGCTGGCTGACAGGCTGACAAGCTAGTTTGACCACCCAAGGCGCCAACGCTAACACACACTCAGGTACTAGGCCCTACCTAGGGCAACAGCCAACACTGATTCGATGGGTATTTCTGCCTCTTTTTTTTCCTTTCAGTGGACCTTTTCTTTGAGTTTTTGACTTTTTCCTTCCCGGTGGCGTTGGTCTGGATTGCTTGGCCGCTCGTAACCGCTCATGCCGGTTGACTACGCTTTGTTTCATTCTATTACACGGTGTTGGGGGGGTCTGTTTGGATGCGACGTGTATGTGGTGCGATTCGTGTTGGACTGGAGAGGGGGGAGTGGGGGAGTAACATGGAATTGCATATAGGATAGAATGTAGAGTAGCATAGAATACAAAGTAGAATGTAGGATTGAATACGGATTGAAGTTTGAAGAGGATAAATAGAATATAATTGATATTGATATTGATATTGATATTGAATCATTTTTACATACCCATGTTGAACATCCATCTCGTGATATAATTACCCACAAATTCAAAAATATAACAAAAGAAAAAAAAAGCCCCGACGCCAGTCCCTCGTCAATATCTCCTTCCTACTTTAACCCTGGCACATCAGGCACGCCTCCTTGTTCTCAATGCTGCACTGGAGCACCTTCTGCGAGAAGATGTCGCCCTCGCTCTCTCCCTCTGCCGGGGCCTCCGCCTTCGGGGCCTCGCCGTTCGCGCCCGTCTCCGCCGCGGGCGTGGGTTCAACTGCCGCCGGCGCCGGGACGCTCTCGATGGGCTCCGGGCTCGACGGTGTGCGCGGCACCGCAGAGTAGGCGGCGCTGCCAGACGGGGTGCCCATCCGCTTCTTGGACAAGGGGTTCGCACGAGCCACGTTGGTGTCCTCCACCTTGAGCTGCTCCTGGTCCACCGTGAACTGGATGGGCGCCGACGCGGCCATCGTGCGCAGGTAGTACATGCCCGTCTTCAGGCCCATCTTCCACCCCGCAAAGTGCATGCTCGTGATCTTGCCCATTGTCGGCTCCTTCAGGTGGATGTTGAGTGACTGCGACTGGTCGATGTAAGCCCCGCGGTCCGCCGCCATCTGGAGAATCGACCGCTGCGGGATCTCCCACACCGTCTTGTACAGCGCCTTGATGTCGGCCGGCACGTTGGGGATGTTCTGCACCGACCCGCCCTCGGCGATGATGCGGTTCTTCATGTTGTCCGACCAGAGGCCCAGGTCCACAAGGTCCTTGAGCAGCCACGGGTTGACCACCTGGAACTCGCCCGCCAACACACGCCGTGAGTAGATGTTGGACGTGTACGGCTCAAAGCACTCGTTGAAGCCCAGGATCTGGCTCGTGCTGGCCGTCGGCATGGGCGCCACCAGCAGACTGTTGCGCACGCCCGTCTGGGCGATCTTCGCCTTGAGCGCATCCCAGTCCCAGAGGTCGGTCGGCGTGCGGTCCCACATGTCATACTGCAGGATTCCCTGGGAGACCGGGGAGCCCTCGTAGGTCTCGTAGGTGCCCAGCTCCTTGGCCAGCTCCGACGAGGCCGTCAGAGCACCGTGGTAGATGGTCTCGAAGATCTGGATGTTCAGCTGTCTCGCCTCAGCGGAGTCAAACGGCAGACGCAGTGCCAGGAAGGCATCGGCCAAACCGTTGACACCCAGAGCAATGGGACGGTGACGCATGTTGCTCTTCTTAGCCTCGGGGACCGGGTAGTAGTTGATGTCAATGATCTTGTTCAGGTTGCGGACCAAGACCCGGACGACCTCGTGGAGTTTGCCAAAGTCGTACTCGCCACGGGCGGCATCCACGAAGGTGGGGAGCGCCAGCGACGCCAGGTTGCAGACGGCGACCTCGTCCGGCGCGCTGTACTCGATGATCTCCGTGCACAGGTTGGAGCTGCGGATGGTACCCAGATTCTTCTGGTTGCTCTTCTTGTTGCACGCATCCTTGTACAGCATGAAGGGGTTACCCGTCTCGGTCTGGGCCTCCAGAATAGCGTACCAAAGCTTCTGAGCCTTGATGGTTCTGCGGCCGCGGCCTTCCCGCTCGTACCTGATTTGCCGTTAATACCATGCGGTCTATTGATCGGGTCATGGGCAAAACTTACTTCTCGTACAGAGCCTCAAACTCGTCGCCGTAGACATCAGCCAGGCCCGGGGCCTCGTTGGGGCAGAAGAGGGTCCAATCGCCGTTGGCTTCCACGCGCTTCATGAACAGATCCGGGGTCCAGAGGGCAAAGAACAGATCACGGGCTCTGACTTCCTCCTTACCGTGGTTTTTCCGCAGGTCGAGGAACTCGAAAACATCCGAGTGCCACGGCTCCAGGTAGATGGCAAAGGCACCGGGACGCTTATTGCCGCCCTGGTCCACGTAGCGAGCAGTATTGTTGAAGACGCGGAGCATAGGGACGATGCCGTTGGAGGAACCGTTGGTACCACCGATGTACGAGCCGGTGGCACGGATGCGGTGCACGTTGAGACCGATACCACCGGCGGTCTTGGAGATCATGGCACACGTCTTCAGGGTGTCATAGATACCTTCGATGCTGTCTTCCTTCATGTCGACCAGGAAGCACGAAGCCAGCTGAGGCTGGGGGGTACCGGCGTTGAACAGCGTCGGAGAGGCATGGGTGAAGAATTTCTGGGACATCAAGTGGTAGGTCTCGATGGCCTTCTCAATGTCGTTCCCGTGGATGCCAACGGAAACACGCATCAACAGATGTTGAGGGCGCTCAGCCACCTTTCCGTTGACCCGCAGCAGGTACGACCGCTCCAGGGTCTTGAAGCCGAAGAAGTTATAGTTGAAGTCGCGGTCATACACGATGGCCGAGTTGAGCTCATCTGCATGTTTCATAATTATCTCATAAGTTTCTTTTGATATCATCGGGGCGGGTTTATTATTTTTCGGGTTGACATAGTGATAGAGATCTGAGATGACCAAGGAGAACTGCTTCTTGGTCTGCTTGTGGAGGTTGGATACGGCTATACGGGCAGCCAGGATGGCGTAGTCTGGGTGAGTGACGGTCATGTACGCCGCAGTTTCGGCAGCCTTCACATCATCATTGTATTAGCAACCATTCTATTTGGCACACATCACGAACAGCCACACATCGAGAACTTACCAAGTTATCTAGCTCCACGGTGGTGACACCCTGGTAGACACCAGAGATGACCTTCTGAGTGATAGCAGCGGCATCCACGTGCTCGGGGTCGAGGCTGTAACACAGCCTCGATACACGGGCCGTAATCTTATCGAACTGCACGCGTTCCTTGCGGCCATCTAATCCGTTGTTAGCACGAGTGGCGACAGGATTCAACGAAAGATTGTGTAAACGAATCCATGCAGCCAGGAAGCAAAGATTAAGGATCTAAGATATATGCATACCTCTCTTGTAGACAAACATCGTCAACGGTAGCAGCGATACGCTGAAGCAAAATCGTGTGAAAAGAGACCAGGAAAGCAAGGGTAGATGACAGGTTTATAGAAGAATGTGATATGTGTTGAAGAACCAAGACAAGCAATCGTGGCAGGAGAGAAAAGGAGGGTCTTGTCAATGGAAGGGAAGGAAGTTATGAAGGGGAAGGAGGATGAGAAGAAACAAAAGAAGACGGAGGGGCAGCGAGAGCGGGTAAGGTAGATATTTGATGTCGCCCGGGCAAAACGCGTTGGAACGCGATTTTTCGTGTTTGACCCAAATGGAGAAGATTTCCCTTGCTTTGCCGGGCGGAAATGACTAAGACTGGCCAGTTGCCTGTTCCGCCGGGCGGCTGCTGGGCGGAGGTCACGTGGCACCCCTTCACGCCACATTCCGATGCGATAAGATGTATAAAATGATGTAAAGCAGCCACCGATTGTCGGAGCAATTGACACACGTGATGGAATGATGGGATACGTCTGATGTCTCTGGAACTTTCACATCTGGGTGCGATTAAACCTAATTGAATGTGAGGTGATCAATTCGCAATCGTCGAGATCTCCCACTGGAGAGACTCCTACATAGTCAACATCCAGCGGACTACATGCTAACCGGTCACGAGACTGAGTCGTGCAACTCAAGTGTGGAGAGTTGTTCTACATCTCCATTGTCTACACCTCTTACCAACTCCCTATACAGTAACCCCAACGCCCCAAACAGATCGGTATGTATCACTCTCAGAGTTCAATGAATTGGTTCAATATATGGTCAAATGTGGAAAGGTATTTGAACAAGCAGAGAAAAGAAAGGTATCAGTCAACGGCACTCCGAACGTCGCTCAGGCCATACAAGTTTAACACAATCCAACCTCCTACATCGTGGCGGCAAAACCCAGGAAGACGACGGCAGCAAACGCAGCGGCAGAGACGTGACGGTCGGACGAACCAGCCGAGACCGAGTCGGAAGGCGAAGCGCTGGCCGACGACGACGAGCTGGTACTCGAACCGGAGGAGGACTCATCGCTGCTGGAGGAGCCGCCAGTCGCGGAGGCAGAGCTGTCGCTCGAGTGGGAGCCACCGGTCTTGGAAGCGGAATCCGAGGATTTCGAGGCGATTTCTACATGACTTAGACGGGGATCCTTTTCGTGGTGTGAGGGGGACGAAGGGGGTTAGATAACTGACCAACTTTGTAGTCGTTGTCGGCACAGGTCTCGACATATTCCTTCAGAGCGTCTTCCTTGTCCTTGCCGCAGGAATCGGCGATCTCCTTCTGCACGCGCTTGGTGTTGGTGACACACATGGCCTTCATGTCGGCCGGGTTCTCCTGCTGACTGGGTAGAAACTGTCAGCCTAATGAACCGCCTTTCACTTCCGCGATTCCCACGATTCGATTTGTACATACCCCACAGCCGACAGAAGACAGGCGGACGGGCCGGACGCAACAACGACATTGCTGAGGGCCAGGAACGAGACCAGGAAAGCGGACTTGGCGAAAATCATGGTGACGTCGGGACGGCGAATACGCGACAGAGTAGAATCCGGGGATGTTAGGGGGGAATTGTTATCGTCAGCGACGGAATAGGGGGAAGCGTAAGCGCGAAGAAATCACAAGCAGCGAGTAGCTATAAAGAGCGTAGATGGTGGTTGTAAAAAAGAATGACTGGAACAAAGGAAGGACTATCTGGTATGAACGCAGAAAAGAGAGCAAAAGAGCGAAGAACGAAGGTTGAAAACCAAGGACTGCAGGAAAGACGTGAGGGAGAGAGACTGCCTGGCCGAAGCAGGCTTGACTTCTTTGAGTTGATCTAAGTTGTCTCACCCCCCGAAATAGTAACGGCCCTGCCGATCCGCCCGGGGCGTTTTCGCCCCCAGCGTTTTTTTAGTATCGGCCAGACGAGATGAACCCCGTAAATTAGTGATCAGGACGGGTTAGTTTGGTATATCAGTGGGTAAATACCGGTATCAAACATGGCAGCTGGTTACGCCGCTGGGCCTGGGTCGATTATAGATTGCTAGGGAAGAGATATTGTTCTAGATGAATCTATGGAATTCAAGGAGAGATTCAGGATCATGAGATTAACCCTTGGGTTTGGAACGTGCATGGCGCATATTTGGTATTTTATAGGCCCATAAATATAGCCTTGATTAGTGCGATCCGTATATAATCTTACTCTAACAGCCCAAATCCATCTATTTACAATCCATACTGCGACAATAACACTCATACTCATGCGCTCAAGATACCATGATCATGTAGAACGCTTCCCAGAAACTAACCCATAAACTCAACAAGTATAAAGAATCTTCCCCCGTAGCCCATTAATCCACGCTCCCCTATCAAGAACCTCAACTCCCCCAACCTGGATCAAACGTACTATTAATGACCTCCTGCACCTCCAACCTACAATCCACAATCTCCCTCCCATTAACAAGATCATTCTCCCTAACCCGCTTCTCCGCAGCCTGCTCATCCTCCGCAATCCCAGCAATCACATGCCTCCGCACCAGCCTCTCCCTCGCGACCTCAAAATCCACCTCCACAAACCAAAGCTCATCCATCAGCGCCGCCGCCCGATTCCACGGATCGCGATCCAAACTCAAATAGTTCCCCTCGAAGAACACCACCCGACACGAGGGCGGCACCGCAATATCGTCGTCAACAGGATCCTTCACAGCGTGGTCAAAGCTCGGCGCATACACGCTCGCCGTCTCCGCCGTCACAGGCTCCCGCAGCGCCCGCACCAGCTTCAGGAACTTCTCCCCGTCGAATGTGAAGGCCGCGCCGCGCCGCGCGGCCGCGTAGGCTGGGTCGGGCATTTGCGCGAGCTGCGCCCGTGTGAGGTGGTATCCGTCCATTGGGATCGTTGTTGCGATGGGTGGGCTGGGGCTGTGTTGGTGGGTTGCGGCGTGGAGGGCGTTGATGCGCGCTGCCATTGTTGTGGCTAGGCCTGTTTTGCCGGACCCCGGGATGCCGCTGACGGCTATTAGGAGGCGCGCGTTTGGGGGTGTGGATTGGAATTCCCCTGTTGAGACTGCGGTTAGTGATGCTTTCTTTTCTCTGTGTGTGCGCACGTGTGTGGGAGAATATGCTGCGGGGTCGGCTGGTAACCGATCTGGGTTGAGATGGTTGATCGTCGTAGCGAGAGAGGGGTGGTGCATGTTGATTGTTGAAAGCTTACCCCAGATCTTATTGACTAGCCTATCGACCTGCTGATCCATGGTCGAACCGAAACTCTCAAGGGTCGTCAAGTTCACCAGGCGCGGAGTCTTGAAAAAGACAGGGTAGTTAAACCAGCGGGCACCGAGTTGGCGAGTGTGCGCGTAGTGTTTGGATAGCGACGAGTCAGACGAAGTTATCACGCGTAAAAAAGTAGTTTATCAAAAAGGAAAATAATAGAAGGGTAATAGAATGTCCTATTCAGGCCGAGGAGGTCTCAAATATGCTTCCGAGTACGCTGAGTAGACAATGATAAAACATCAACGCCATCGGCGGGGCTTCCACGCCCGTCGGAGTGGGGTACTGCGGTCTGGAGCTTCCTACGTCGACGTCACAGGGACAACCCCCCGTTACTTTCCACCAATTCCGGTTGATGGCTTCTAGAAACCTGGACCAATTATTTACTATTTACTATACCGATGTGAGCCATAACACACCATCTTACTACTGTAAATAAGATTTTGAACTTGCTATGCTGAGGGAAAAGTGGAAAAAAAGACCTGGCATCCGCCAAACTGAATTGCGAATTTGGTATCTGATGTATGATTCTGATGTATGAATGCAAATCAAATCTCCCCCAGATATGACTAACTATAGCTAGCTATTTACGGGAAACATTCAACCCCATGGCACGGTTAAACGTCCCTGAGAGAAAAAAACATGGCTCGCCAACCATTCCCCGTGTAGAAAACGCCTATAGACGCCCAACATGAAATTCTCGCTGAGTCCTTTAAAGATGATGCCGACCTTCTTAAGAAAAAGAAACCATAAAAAGTGAAAATAAAAAAGATAATATGTAAGAAGAAAGAAAGGCATGCAGTTCAACGTCTCGGTTCAGGGCGGTCCGAGCCGTTGGAAGACTCGTTGTTTGCTTCTGCACCGAGTCGATGGCCAATGATGCGCGACAGGCCAGCTGCCGCCCACCAGTTCTCCGGAATGTCCTCCCGCCGAGCAAGGCGGTCTAGGATAGCGTGCATCTGCTGCAGATCTGGGTCGGTGGACGAATCGGAGAATGCGAAAGAAAAGGTTGGAATAGGGGGTTGAGTGTTCATGGCCGAGTTGAGGTTCTGAGCGCGTCGCATCGAGTCCATGCGGCGCATGCGACGGTAGCGCCGGTACAAGGACTGGTGAGTCAAGTCGAACCCAGACTCTGAATCCGAGTCGGAGTCGGTGGAGCTGTAGTCGCAGGGATTGGGAATTTCCGGATAAGGGTCCAGCACCATATGCACTGTTGCGGCGCTGGGGTCTAGAGAGCTCGGGAGGTTTCCGAAGGAAGTGGCAGAGCTCCTGGACGTTCCGTTGGTCGATGCGTTCGTTCCCGATGCAGAAGCGGAGGTGAAGGAGGAGTCGGCGCTGGGAAGGTTGGCATCCGGGGTGATTGTTGTCAATAGGGTCTCCCACGCGTTATTGGCATGGTCGTCATCCGGGCTAACGCTTCGTTGACGATCCCCAAGACCGTCGATGGCCGGATCGCGGTTGGGGCCGTTCGGTTCGTTGATGGGTCGTTGACCGACTCGTCGTAGCAAGGGCACAGTCGACCCGACAGAGACATCGCCTCCCAGTCGAGGGAACGGAGATAGACGAAGGACCTCCGGGTGAGGGTGAGGGTGAGGGTGCGGATGCGGATGCGACTGCGGGTGCGGTGATTCCGTTCGGTGATACGCAACCGCGGGCGCGAAGCGCGGTGTGAAATTAGGCGACTGAAGCTCGGGTTGTCCACTCGCCGCTTCGTCACGAAGCAGCGGGCGAATGCGTGGCAATCTCAGCCGCTGGGTCGGGCGGCTATGGCGGAGCACCTCGTTGAGCAACCGCTGACCGGTCGACTGGCTGCTCGAATCCACAAGACCACTCGTCAGATCAAAGGGATCTTCGCCGTTGCTCGAGTCGGGGAATGGAGAGCGAACTGAACGCTGTAACCCACTCGCTTCCCGCTCGATCTCATCTGCTAGCGGGCGAGGGAACGGAGACCGGAGAGTTGCGCTTCGTAGGGCGGAACCAGGACGCGGCTGGCGGTGGATTGCGCCCTGGCGACGGATGGTAGAGCGCGCGGCGGCGCAGGGGTCTTTGATAGGGTTGCTCTTGGGGACCTCGGCGGAGGTAGACTCGCGGAACATCCTACCCAACTGTCAGTAAGCAAGCCCGTTTGGGTGCGCCATGACCACATCGCGAGCGCGTAAAGCGCCGATAGCCGACACGCCCAGCGCATGGAGAAACTCACGGAATACCCATGGCTACAGATGATGGGAATGAATTTGTCCCGTAAAAAGAATGTCAAAAAGAGAGTAAAGAAAAATTAAAGAAAAAGTAAAATAAGAAATTAATCAAAAGAAAGTAACAGAAAAATTGGGGGGGCAAGACGTCTTAGGACAAGGATCCCCTCAAAAAAGGAAACAGACGCCACACGAACCAGTGACGCGACAGAGGAAAAGGAGATGCGACCTCTGCGGGGACGGGAAGAATGTAATGGGGGAAAGAGAACAGTCCAGTCAATACCGGAAGAGTTAGTGGGTTTAGGATAAGGGAAAGTAAGTGGAAATGAAAGTGGTAATGGACGACGCGGCGAAATAATCGGTTTTTCCCTTGTAAAGAAAATAGAGCGGAGGCAAGGGACTTGGGCCTGAGGCCATCGGGGTATTTGGGGCGGTACGGAAGTCTTTCCACCCGCGTACATTCCAGTCCGGCCTAAGGCCATTCTTTATGCCGACACAATCCATTGTAAATGCTGACTAAGGCACTGTCATAAATGACCTCACCCAAACTTCAGTTAGGTGACTAAGCACCGACGCCGTCATGCCACTGTCACAAGGACGGGATGTAATCCGTCTACGGAGATCATACAACGGAGAGCAATAGTGGGACAAGGCAGCAATGCATGGGATTGCCTCGGATGAAACCAATTGGAACGTCGTATCATCGGTCTGTGACTATTAGGCTTTTGTTTACCACGTGGACTAATGGGATACCCTCTAACTATCTAATTCGCAGTCGGCAGGTCGATGGCGCGGTAGAGAAGGATGAGGGCGGAGTGCGACTCGCCTAGAGAGATATAACGTTAGAGAATGGTCATCCGGAAAGAATGAAGTCTGAAGGGAGAGAGGAGCGTACCACCGCCGGAGAGAGTCTCGATCTTTTCTCCCTCCACCTCGGTCACCTTCTCGTCATTGAACCACCACCAAGTTCCAGTTTCGCTGGTCTTATCGCCATCCTGCTTCTTTACGTACGCAGTGTAATGACCGCTGTCAGCACTGGCGCCTTGATGGGTAATCAGACCCCGAAGCTCGTAGAGACCGGACTTGTTAGTACCAGCATCCGGAGCAGCGTGTTGGTCGAGTAGCCGAGACAGCTCTTGTCGGGCTGCTTCAATGGAGGCGGCCTTTTCTGCTTCGTAATCGGCATCGGTCTTGAAAGCATCGGTCATTGTTGCATCGTTGTCGGCCGCCTTGTCGGTCGCTTTGCCGGCCGTCTTGTCAGCTGCCTTATCAGTCTCCTTGTTCTCTTCGGTCGCCTTCTTCTTTTGCATCGGTTCCATGCTGGACCCCAAGTCCTCTACGGCCTTCTGTTCTTCTTCACGCTTACGAGCAAGCTTCTGACGTTTCTTGCTGCGTTCGATGTCAATCTCATCCTTTCGGATCTCTCGCACTGTGTCCCGGATGGGGATCAGCTGCTTCCTCAGCTCCTCGGTGCAGAAATCGACCGCATCTAACTCATGGGGAAACGTCACTTTGCGCATGATCTTGGCCTTCTTCTGCGTCTCGCGCTTCCAGAAGAAGCGCACAAAATGCACAGCCAGGTACCGGGGCAGACGAGCGATGCTGGAGCGTTTCGTGTATACCGCGTCGCGGCCAAGAGTAGGCGAATGTTTCTCAATCTTTTCCTCTAATCCCGCCTTGATGCCGTCGTGCAAATGGTTGGTCTCTTTGCCAATGTGGCAGTCGAGCTTGTAGAAGACATCCGAACTGCGCGACGGTTCTTCCCCAGCCTCCCGGGCACTAGACTCGTCACATTCGGTGATGGACTCAAATCGTCCCCCAAGATATTTGTCCACGAAAGACACCTCGGTAGCTGATTCGCCCTCGCCCTCCTTGATCATCAGCTTGTTCCGTAGTTGGGAGACAATCTGGGACCAGGCTTCCTCGGCGTCCTGCTGAGCATATCCATGCCCGTTTCGATCTCTCTGGGCAAACTGGGGAAAGGCGTTTCTCAAAGCATTGAGGAACATGAGTGGCGGAAACCCTTGCTGTGTTTCCGACATTTGCTTGAAGAGATCCCGTAGAGACGCCGTAAGATCCATAGAGGAGCCGAGACCACCCAAACCAAAGCTGCTCAGATCTGAAAGACTCGATCCTCCAGCGCCACCCGCGGATGGCTTGTACAGCTGAAGCGCCTCCTGGAGCTCCGGAACCCCCTTCAACGTTTGGAGCGTTGAGTTGAGGTAGCAGGTATTCCCGAGATTCTGCAGACCAGCAGGAGTAGCACCCTCCGCTCGTGCAGCCTCCGCTTCCGTCATATCCTCCAAAAACTTGACTACCTCCTTGGGTCTGCCTAGATCTACAGAACCTTCACCGCCGGATGGTGTGCCCATCATCATGAACGTTTGGCCCGGCTTGGCCTTCAGAGAAGACAATGGCGTGTCATCCTTCAGTCCTCCTTTAACCAAGATCTTCTGTCGATCGGGCTCAACACCGGTTAACGAATACAGCTGATATTTCAACGTTTCGCCGTTCGACGAGGGGTCCAGATCGACTTCATGACGTTTACCCTGATGCTTCACAATGACTAGATTCGACCGTCAGCAACAGATGGACAGAATATGCATTTCATAGCTAGATAGTGTACATACTCGGTATAGAAGCCATATCCAATGTGGCTCAATCTCGGTCGTTAGGTTTGTTTTCGAAAGGGATTGATTCTGAATGAAGGTGCTGCAAAGAGTGGTTGAGGCATCAATTCGAGCAACGTCAGTGAGCGATCGGGGGCGTGGGGCAGATACTGCAAACCAAACAAACATGGAACCGCCGCTTAGCGGGACTCCTGATGGGAAACCGCCCTCCTCCACCCCCGTCTCCAGTCTTCAATTCAGGTCGCATTTCATACAAAGACCACTGATTTGGCGGAATTAATCCTGAGGATTGTTGGTTTTGGCCACGGTATTTCTCTGGAATAGTCCGCGCAGAAGGGTGTCTTGACAGAGCACCATAATCAGTCGTTTGAGATACCGCAGCATACGTCACCCTCATTATGGTAAGCTGATTAGGCTGGGACCCTCTTTGGGAAGTAGACGAAGCTAACAAGACAGTCTCAATCACTTCGCCCGTATCTCCAGTGCGTTCGGTCTTCGCTGACTGCTGCACTCGCGGTGTCCAACTTTGCGTCTCAAACAGCCGAGAGACATAACGTCCCCGAGATCGAAGCCCAGAGCTCCCCCGAACTCCTCCTCAACCCCCTTACGATTTCGCGCAATGAGAATGAAAAGGTGTTCATCGAGCCTAGCGTGAACAGTGTTCGTGTTAGCATTAGGATAAAGCAGGCGGATGAAATTGAGCATATCCTGGTCCACAAGTTTACCCGGTTCTTGACACAGCGTGCCGAGTCCTTCTTTATCCTGCGGAGGAAGCCAGTAAAGGTTCGAGACTCTAGTCCAATACCGTGCTTGGAGCTGGAGGGTGCTAATCGAAAAATAGGGCTACGACATTTCGTTCCTGATCACGAACTTCCACACGGAGGCCATGTTGAAACACAAGTTGGTGGACTTCATCATTCAGTTCATGGAGGAGGTCGATAAGGAGATCTCGGAAATGAAGCTCTTCGTATGTTTTGCTCCGTTACTACCGTGGGGAAATTCTGAAATAATAACGTTATGCAGTTGAATGCTCGTGCTCGGTTCGTCGCCGAATCGTTCTTGACACCGGTGATTATCTACCCCCCCTGTTGGCAGTATAGATGGAAGGCTAATGGTGTCCACAGTTTGATTAAATGCCGTTACAGCGCTTCCCTTCCCATCATCATATGAAATGATTCTTGCCCAGCAGCTATTGCACGGACGATCTAGGCTGGTGCCGGGGGTGGCATTGTTGCTCAATGCTTCATTCCCTTACCTAGATCTACAATATTATTCATATTATTCGAAATTTAAGCTTGCAACATGCTTCAATTCTACAATATGCGCCCTGTATCTGGATCTGAGTTTAGCATACTGTCGATTCAACCAGGCAATAGTAGTGTAAGAAATGCAATCTGATCACATTCACATTGCGTACACACTAGTACCGGCCGCCACTCTTTATACAGGGCGTGAATCACATAGACCTGCTATCACAAAGCCAATCATGCGCGGGTTCACATTATCTGGAACACTGCCGCCCCAGTTGTGGCGGGAATGGCTGATGATGTCGAATATTATACCATAGTAATCTAATGACTACATTTGGTGACTGAGTTCTACTTCTTACAACATTGGAGGTACATCAGATTTTTGACAGTTTACCCTAAGCATGATCCTCACTCTCGCAGTTTCAAAGCTCCCTATCTACCAATGATACTACAACTAATACCAGTGATATACATCATGCTCTCTCAGACACAGTGTGCCAACGAAGAGAAACCGCATAATAATTGTGAACTAGTCCATTGCTGAGCAAGTAATCCACACACAAAACCTCCTAATATGGGCATTTATCTTCTATTAAAGCTGCCCGGCCATATCACATTTTGGAATGTCTCAATGAGGATTTCCATTGCCAACACGGTGATGTCTTATTGTTCATGAAACCTTTCTGTCACCTCTTGTCCTGGCAATGTCAAACATGAGATTAGTGAATGTCCCGGCTTCTTGACACTGGATTTGCGGCTGAAGTCTTTACTGTATCGTCTTGAGCTAACTTCTCCATATAGTTCTTGACTCAGGGCCTTCTCCTACTCTTCCTCCTCTACTGCTCTCACGTTACTACTCTCCTACTTCTTCTCCCATCTCACTCGTCTTCTTATCCCCTTTCATCTTCTGTCGTCTCGTACCATAGGTGGAGATTGTTAGTGTGGACATCTGCCACACGGGAATCTACTAGATGGACCAAAGACGCGCAGGCGATCCCTTTCAGGGATACGCTACTGCGGACTCCAATACTCCCCAGGACCCTTATCTCCAAACCTCTCGTACTTGGCAGAGCCTTGATGATGTCACAGTGACTCCGGCCAGACAGCCTCTCCCTACTGGCAATGACGGTCTTGGTCAAGCCGGATTCATGGAGACCTCACCTTGGCCCACCCAAACCCCGAAATCGACCCTGCATGGTTCTGCAAACAGAGACCAGATGCTACAGCTACCTGCTCCAACACCTGTGGCTCATGATCCCGTCTATCAGTCGCAGTTTGACAATGCTTCCCTTGTTTCTCGCCGTGCTGTTAGCCTTTCCCTTCCCCACCCACTCCATGGAAATGAGGACAGTCATGGTAGAGGTCCACCGTTTTGGCACAAACGTGTTGAAGACATCGATGAGCACGCTCTGGCAAATGAGTTGCCAATCAGTAGTCTAGTGCAGCTGAGAGAACCCCCTACCTTCGGCGTGATCAAAATCTCAAACGCAAGTAGCGAGCGTGGACCACCCCCCTCGTTAGGAGCAGTTGATAACGTATAAGCAGATACCATACTCGGTCACAAAATGGGAAATCATGCAGTTTGTCGGCCGCGGTGCCCAACTCATTGCACCCAATCAGGGCTGCGCGGTTCACATCATCATGGAAAGATCCACTGCAAAGACGATGGACTGCTATGTCGAGGTCCAGACTAGAGAGAATGCATCTGAGACTGTCGCTCGCATCAATAGTATCTATGAAACTGGCCGTGCTCCTCGTATGGGAAGTCGTCATGTTTCGGTGGAGGTGAGCTCTCAGGATGCTCTATTGCATGATCTGTTCCCTCGTGCGAAGTGCATCATCTGGCATGATGGTGTTCCAACCGAGCTGCGTAATATGGACAGATTCTCCACTGGGTTCTGTGGCTTCTTCACCAGTGAGGAGATCGTTGGGGCCATTCGCCATGCGGAGGTCCCTCATCGTGTAAGTAGTTCTCACATTCCACTTGTCCTCACTCACAAGATGGGCATTTATCAAATTATCAAATTATCTAGTCACCTTTTGGTGCCAAATGTCCACAGAGGACCTATGAATCAACGATCAGCACTCTTTACAAGGTATGTTTCTTCAATCAGCCGTTCACCTTCCCCTCTACTATGTCATCATTGCTCATCTCACACAGTTCCCGTGGTATGCGACCAGGCTGTACAGCGTACATGAGCGCAACGAGTTGTTTATCTTGACCAATCGCCATATGGTCTCTCTTGTATCCCGCATCAAAAGAACAAACACCATGGGACTTGACGAAAGACTGGTCCGGGATCTTTTGTTCGCCGGGCTTAACTGCCCGGCTTTCAATGATCGCCAGAAATACACGCTTTGCATCAATGCGCAGGAGTTAGGAGAAGCTGTCAAGTTTCCTGATATTTCAAGATGGTTTCCTTTTGATACATTGGCTAAGTTCCCTGCCAAGGACGAGCGCTCCCTCTGGGTATGTACTCTCCTATCCCCTTTCTACCCATGATCCCATGGTATTCAGTCCAATGATCTGACACGCCATTTAACGGATTAGCACTACGCCAAACTGATATCCCAGGGTTCCACAGACGGCCTCGAAACCATGGGTCTGGTGAACACTTTTCCCATGCATAACCACCAGCTCGATTCTCCCTACGGACGTGTGTGGTTCGAGTGGCCCGAAGCAGTAGCCAAGGAGACCACATGGGAAGACGCGTCGAGACACGAAATGGACCTTCTTTGCAACCTCATCGTGAGCGGCTGGTTGAACGACCAGGACGACACGCCCGTCCCGCGTTTCCAGAACCTGACCATTGGATCCCCGTCCGCGGGATATAACACCCAGGGCAGCAGCGTCAGCACCTACGCGCAGTTTTTCCCAGCTTCGAACACCGGATCGTCTGCTATGGCTTCGCGCCGCGCGAGTGAAATGCTGGGTGTCGGCGGTTCCCATGTTCGCCATGCTACGGATATCACTTGGAATCATAAACTGCTTCTGCCTGCCACCAGCATAATGGGAGGACCTCCTGGCCATCGCATTACTCGGTCGACTCCTGCTTGCATCTTGTCGCCTGAGACCCCTTTTGATGATGGATACTGAATAGGATTTGGCTTGGCTCATTCAATTTCGTTTGGTCTTGCAATGGTTTCTTCGGTTACAGCGTTTCGGGGAGTATGCCCATCCCCATGTTTTTCCATGTTAAACCTTATCAGCACCCTAATTCATATGCCCATTCTCAGGTCTTTTGTGAAGGAAGGATAAGCACCAGTGGTTTGTGAAATTTGGCTTGGGCGATGACTGGAATTCGGCTTGCAAGAAGCTAGGTTTATCTGATGTGGTATCATGCTCTATGTCTTTTTGGTTGAACAGTGTTTCTCGTTGAACAATACAAGAAAGACAGGAGAGGACAATGGAATTGACCATTCGATCCTGCCATCGATTATCCCCCCCAATCCGTTTATTGAGCTTCGCTAGTTTTTATCGTTGAGACCACGCCCATTAAACTACAATCAAATGAACTTTTTTCTTTTGTTAATTATTCATAAGCATCGTTAGCCGTCCATCGAAACGTCTTCACCATCTTGAGAAGTTTCCTGGTTTCGCTCAGCATCAACCTGACTCTCAAGTAGCTTCTTCCTCATTAACCCCTCCTCCCTCATCCTCTTCCTCCGGGCCTCAGGATCCTCCCACCCAGGAGGCTTCGCTTTGCCTTTCGACTTGGAACCGCAAGAGCCCGACACGGAGTAGGCTTTCGACAGTGACGCCCGGAATCGCTCTTTCCGCTCATTGTTGATAGCGAATCGCTCGTTCGATATAGCGATCAGCATCTCAAGGTACTCTTCTGTGACTAAGCTCCGCACGACAGGTGGACTGCCGTCATCACCATCGTCGTCGTCATCGTCCTCGCAGTACCCAATCACCGACTCGAGAGACAGACCGGCGGAGCGAACTGCGACAATAGGACTAGGACCGTCCTCACCCTCCAGACAGCGGAGACTCTGCAGGCCGCTTTCCCGGAATCCGGCGCTCGAAGCAGCCGATAAGACGGGGTTGGCGTGATTGAGCGTAGCTGTCATTATGTGAAGGATCTGTTTG
This sequence comes from Aspergillus taichungensis, assembly GCA_002850765.1. Taxonomy (NCBI): domain Eukaryota; kingdom Fungi; phylum Ascomycota; class Eurotiomycetes; order Eurotiales; family Aspergillaceae; genus Aspergillus; species Aspergillus taichungensis. The sequence continues at coordinate 11,292 of KZ559574.1, read as the reverse complement.
GATGGTTAGTTTAACTCAACTGAGACTTCTAAATGGGAATGATAAACCATACCATAGGATCATAATGAAAGCGCACCAACCGCAGGGCCCTCCCACCCTTTCCACTTCCATCCCCACCCACCCTAGGAGGCCGCCCATCCCCCTTCACCATCCCAAACAACTCATGCAACGACGAAAAGGAACCAGCCTCTCCCCGCCACCGGCCCTCAGGGCCTCCCTCCAACAAAGGATCATGAGAAACAAAAAGCCACCTCCCAGCGCCTTTACCCCCAGACGGAGCAAACTGGCGCGACGGCCCTCCCTCCTCTTGGGTCTGGGGCTGTTGCTGCTGCTGCTGCTGCGTCTGCTTCAGCTTCTTCCTTCCCTCGAGGAAGACGCTAATCCGCCCAGCGCAACTACTCGTTGTGACCAAGCCCGGGACGACATTGATCTCACGGATGAGGTCGCGAATCGCAAGATCCACAGACCCCTTGGGTGACAGATCCGTGTACTCTGCGTCTGGGACAGAGAGGTCCGCGAGGATCTTGCCTTTGCGGGATTCGAAGACCGAGGGGATGGAGGCGTCGGCGTTGACCGGTTGGACCCCGCTCATGGTTTTGGTTTTTGCTTGATTTCTTTCTGTCTGTCTTTCTTTCTTTTTAGAAAGATTCTCGTATACTACCTGCTTAGCGGATAGTACTGGATATGGCCCTTTCCCCCTTTGGTTCGGGTTGTGCCCAGAGAGAGGCGCAAAGAGGTGCAGTGAGAATGTGTCCAAGTTCTTGGGCCGGATACGAGTGAAACACAGGTTCAAAATTCCAATTGAACAGACTCTTTTGTTCTTGAACAAGACACTGATAGAGCAATCCAATAAACTGCCGAGGTTAGGAATGAGGCTTCTGTAAGTTGGGACAGTCTTCCTACCTATGATTTCTGGCCCTTTTGTCTGTCACTACCTCATGATTTTCATCTGATCTTTCTGGTTATACGGTAATTCAAAAAATACCGCTTCGCAGTATTAGATACCAAGTACCTCTGGAAATACCAATACTGGAAACCACACGAGGATTTCATGAAAAGAACAAGAAAAAGAAAAAAAGAAGCCGCTACAACACTAACAGCTTTAGTCTCCGCGGAAACAGAGCCAGTTCACTTTTTCAACGATAGTCATTTTGGTTTTGAGTAATATTTCACATGTAATGATAGTTAATATTAATAATTAGTTGATCATATTCAATTTGATATGTAACATGTAATACTCAAAAAGAAAAAAAAAGAATAAATAAGATTGAATGAAAAAGAAAAGAAAGAAGAAAACATATCAATACACACCGTCTAATACATACATGAATGAACGAACTCCCGTAGCTCCGGGTAAAGGGGGCCCGTCTTTGCTTGCACTGGCCCCAACAGTACATTTTTAAGGGACGACCGACTACTAGTAAACAAACCTTGTCGTCATCGTCAAAGACCGCACCCCCATTGGTTTTATTTTCAATCCATAAAAAAAAAGCAAGAGACAGAAAAAAACAGATCATTTATTTTCCCGTCTCTGTTTCTATTCTATCAAACAGATCTGTCTGGTTACATGACAGACCTGCTTCCTTTCAAATTACACAGGGAAATATTGAAATATTTAATACTTATTCTGCTAACCCATGCCTCGTCGATCGTCTCGGCCCGTTCCCGTGTCGGCGGCACCACTGCCGACCCCAAAAAGGCGCGCGTCTGGCAGACACGCCGCTGCTTCTCAGTCCAGGCGCAGGGCGCACGCTGACCCCGACTCCCCGGATGATGAGCCGGTTCGGTCCACCACCAAGAAAAGCAGGTATTTCCAGAGCAAGACGGACGTCTCGTCCAACCCATCAGACTCGGATAGTTCGCTTTCTGCCACTGAGGAACCCGAGTTCTCCACACCTTCCGACGAGGCGTCAGAACAAGAGTCTACAGACGACGAGGCAGCCACAAGGCCGCCATCCAAAAGAGCCAAGCGGGGAGAGCAAGGACAATCGCAGGGAAGATCGCAAGGAAGGGGTAGAGTCGCAGACGGAAATGACAATGACAGGGACAAAGAGTTGTGGAGAGAGGGCGTCAGCACAGGTCTAGGACCTGGGAAAGAGGTCTTCATCCAGAAACCAAGAGCGCGATCTCCAGGATCTATCCCCTACCAGGAGACGACCTTGCACCCCAACACGTTTCGGTTTCTGCAGGACCTAGCCACGAACAACGAAAGGGCCTGGCTCAAGGGTAGGCGCCGCACAGATAGCAGGCTCCCTGGATGACGCCCCATGGCTAACTTCGAGATCTGGCTGGTAGCACACGACCCGGACTTCCGAACCGCCAAGAAAGACTGGGAGGACTTTGTTTTGAGTTTCACGGACAAGATCGAGGAGGTGGACGGCACAATCCCGCCGCTCCCTGCCAAAGATCTAGTGAGTTCCACCCTCCTGCAGGGTCAGGGTATCGTACCCCTGCATTAACGCACGAGGCCCACGACAGGTGTTTCGCATACACCGCGACATAAGATTCAGCAAAAATCCCACCCCGTACAAGGTATGTACCACTTCGGGACCAAGCCCCCCTCTTTCCTTTCCACGTTGTAATGGTCTGAGGCCGGGGACTGCCGGGGGGGAGGGGTGGGTGTTATTAAACTAGCTCGCTGATCTTCGATTGCGCATAGACACACTTTTCAGCTGCCTGGTGAGTAGAAACCGACACTGGACACAGAATATGCAAGTTAGCTAAGCGCGCAGTCAGGTCGCGTACGGGGAAAAAGGGCCCTTATGCTGCTTATTACGTCCACTGCCAGCCTGGGTCTTGTTTTGTCGGTGAGTTCCAGTAGACCCGTCCTCATCTTTCGCAATTGCATCCGCCTGCCTGTTCTCCCTGTTTGGTATTGGAGACCACCGTTTTCGAGCGAACAAATAGAGTGAGGACAGGCCCTTTCACCTTGTGTCCCTCCCATCTTGCTCCCAGGTCGGTCCGACTGGAAGGCCTCAGTCATTCGACATGGCCGCTCGCTGAAGGAATTGGTCCACATTTATCTCAACAATCGATTCTCCTTTCTAATCCACCGGGCTTTAGGATCTGGACTTTGGCATCCCGAAGCTGATAAGCTTGCGCTCCTGCGAGATGAGGTCAACGCGAATTCGGACCGCCTGAAGTCTATCCTCAAACAGGAAGGTCTTCGACGGGAATTCTTGAAGGGGGTCCCTGATGATGAGGACCAAGTGGTGGACGCTTTTTGTAACCAGAACAAAGAAGGCGCGCTCAAGACCAAACCCAAGGTGCGTCGAGTATTTCTTTCCGTCTAGTATTGGTTTCTTGTACCTCCCCCACGTCATTGTCATCCATCCACGCCATCGTTTCATATCGCTGCAACCCACCTATCCCGGAACGATCTTCTTCAACGAGGTTACCCTTTGCGGATCGATGGGGTACCCTGACGGGCTTTCGCTCGCATTTCAACGGCTGGGCGACACGTCCTGTCTATTAGCACTGCACCCACGTGGGTTCTGCCCGGCTTTTCATCAATCCAGGAGGCAATCTTCCAGGCCCATGGCCGAATTGGCCAATATATGCCAGAAGATACTACCAGAAACTCTCCGGTCCACTTTTCCTGGTTGTATTGGCTCCATTGAGGCTCATGTGCCTGCGAAGTCAACTTCCTCGGCCTTTGCACCTCCTGGTCACGAAAGGCATCAATTTACGTCGAAACTCATTTCCGCTAGACTTCAATAGTCTAAGGTCTTCATGAACCTCACGAAGAAGACATGCAAAGCGTCATGGGGTGGGAAAGCAGAGTTGTTCGCCGCACTGTTGTTAATGGGACAAGCGCAGCTGCTGCGCACGGATAACACCGACTCGAGCTTACCCGTGTCTGGGCCACACCCTTTTTTTCCCGCCTTTCCTTGCCAGTTGGTCCCTATGTTCCCAACCACCCCTCCCGCCTATTTCCACCCGGTTACTGAAGAAGATTTGCCCCTCGTCCAAGGCCTAATAATACTAAGGACTTTGTTCCGGCATATTGTTTGGCGGACACCCCCTGGGACTTCCCCATCTGACCCAAAACTCTTCTACTTTTGGGTCGAGAGCGGGATTACCACTAGTCTCTCTATATTGTCCCACTGTCTGCGTTGGTCACGAAGAATTTTCGACACCGTCGCGTTTGTTTCCATGGTTCAGCCTCTGTCTTTCCCGGCGGGTCCTGGCTCTTCGTCCAATGACAGCACTAACAATGTCTCCCTCCTTTCCTCTCTAGGGCTATGATTTGGATAATGAGAACATCCAGCTGCTCCGTCTGCGCAGTTTCACCATCGGGAAGCCCCTATCTGATGAAGATTTACAGAGCACCGGAGCACAGGATAGGATTGCAGTCCTCATTGGCATAATGGAGCCCTTTGTAAGCCAGCAACCCCCTCCCCTCTTGGTGCCCTGTCGTTGCCTGGTTCCCATCCTCCGCTTGTCCGCGTCTGCGTCTATTGGATCTCAGTCCCCGCCGTATCAGTGACAAACACTGGTCCCATCCCTGTTTGAGCCCCTCCATCGTCAACCTCTGCGATCCAATTCAGCGGTGTGCCTTTGGGCGCCAGTATACCCACCTATGTCGGTCACCTCGAAAGGGATGGCAAGGGTGTCGGGGACAAAAAAAAAGATTATTTATTTTGTTTTATTTTATTTTATTGTCTTCTTCTTTTTTCTTTCTTTCTTTCTTTCTTTCTTTTTTTCTTCCTTTTTTTTTTTTTTTTTTGGCTAACGGGAGTTCCATGATGGAAACAGGTTACGTATCTCAACAGCGTCGTCATGCCTGACACGGTGGGCCTGGATATCAGCTCCGAGTCGGAGTCTGACGGTTAGAACCAAGGGTACTATTACTCGTTCGTATTGAGTCGTGTCAACTTGAATGTCAATGTTGGGTCTTGGACAGCGTAGGTCTATTTCGTTTTGTTCCTCGTCATGGTCTGAACATCATGGCGGTGTTTATACTTTCTATCGCATGTTTCTTTTCGGGGGGTTTATACTTTGCGATGAAATCCACGTCTTCTTCGCGTTTCAATGGAAGGGTGAATTGTAACAAATCCAACCACCGAGGAGGGGAACGCTAGAGACACCACGATGGATCACGTCTGTACACCATGATGGTCATTCCTCGTACCCATGATGGTCCATAGGATGTGCACTCGCTTGTTTTTTTCTTTGTATTTTTTCTTTCTCTCTCCCGAATGATTATTTCCGTAACCCTGCTACCGAGGCCATTACTCCTCCCATAAACCCCCCCATGCAGCACTAGGATATTCACTCCATCCACTGAGCCCCCGGTTTTCTTTACCGCCAGTTCCAGTCCCCCAATAACGGGCGTCTTCGTGTCAATGTAATCGACACACAGAGATGGGGCATGGGGGCGTGGCCCCTTTCATCAATCAATCAATCAATCAAACAATCATCCTCCGGCTCTCACACTCACTTCATGCATGTTATGTTATGGGCTGGTAGTCCGCGCGCCGCACCCGGCCCGTCCGACGTGCCGTTAGCTCCACGGCGCGAAGACCCATGGCCCAGCAGCGAAGCGATATCCACATCTGGCTGCACGCGTGCAAATCCGTCCATGGTTCGGCCGACCCTCTCTTCTCCAACTACCCTAGTACCACTACCTACTACCTAGGCCCTGGTCGTTTTTTTTTTACTACGAGCCAGTCATGAGCTCTGCATCGGTGCCCGAAAGTGAGGAGCTTACGAGGGGACCGTATATGCGAATCCATTTGCTGCGCTGGATGGAATTGGGGAAACCTGTAAGACATGAAAGTGGGGACGAGACGAGACGAGACGAGATGAGACGACCATCACCACCCGCGTTGTTTCCCCTCCTTCTCCTCTTTTTGCTGGACTATCCGTTCTGTCATCGAACTAATCGGTGGATGGTTGGTCTCCTTATTTTCGTCCGTTGTATTTCTCGCGCTGCGCGTATGCCGCACTGTTAATCTATCCCTAATGGGAAAGAACTGAAGGGGGGCGTACCGGCGGAGAATGAATACATGATGACTAGAGAGTCAGAGAGAGTAACTGACAGAGTGGGGAAGGAGAAGAGAAAGGCAGGATGGTCCTTGTGCCAGCAATTGCATTATTTCTCTGCATAGCCATCCGCCTTGGGCTAGAAGCCCGCATCGGGGATGCAAGCCATGAAAGTTTGTAACTCGGCAATGATGTACACTATGGTTATGTATCGTGACTTGACTTGACTCAGGTCCGGTGTCTGATCCTGTGAAAGTTTCTTTATGAGAGGTACCTACCTATCTGAGTAGGTCAGTATGATTCGTATGTATGACTCGGTGAACTGCTTTGTTGAGTTTAGAAGGCGATTCTGGTTCCCCTCGTCTTGCATTGGTTTGGATTTTGTCATTTAGGGATTGAAGGGTGGACATGTATATTTTTGTTCTCGTTCTGTCTCCCTGGTTCGTTTATCCTTTCAGTCATTGTAGTTATTATCTGATTGAGGGGGTTCATTGTAAAAGTTCCAAGCAGTGTACTGAACAATGTGATTGACTCTGACCGTCTTTCCAACACCGTCTTCCTCCAGGAGACTCGGTCAGATCCCCACGGGGAATCCTTCATATGCACACATGCACATGTATTTCCATACCATGTTATCTACGATGCTCATTATATAACATACAGTATATATAAAGTACGACGGCTAGTCAGCAGTAGCACCATTCGTATTGAAAAATCGAATGTAAGCATAACACGGATATTGTATATTTGAATATTTCTCTTGCCAGGACTAGCTATACAATACTAGTCAGACTGTCTCATATCCATGCATTACAAGGGTTATCTTCATATATGAGTATGATTGAGGGTACCTCTTCCTTTTTGACTCCAATTGTATCCATTCACCTGGGTACCCAGGGTAGCTCACGTAGATAGTAGGTACCCAGCCTGTGGAGACAAGACAGGACTCTCCATTTTCATTACCTTAGGTACGTCAATGCGTCTCCTAAAGTAATTAAACAAACAATTGAAGTGTAATAGCAGCGACTGTAAGGTATTCATGACTGTAAAGCGAGACGGGATTGTTGTACGGAGCTAAGTAGGTAGTATATGAATGAAGATTGCTACGATTGTGCATCTTGAGATTTTTTTCTATGAAATAGTATATACTATACTATACTGTATACACTATGATTGAATGAAGCTGGGGTGTGTTTTCAGAAGCTTTTGTCGTACATGGTTGTATAATGCTCCCGGTGTGAACTGAAGGTTCTGTCCTCTCTTGCCATAAATCTTCAGTCCTACTCCTAGTCTATGTACCATTTGTTGCCCCTATCTACCAGATTAAACCTTCAACTAGGCAAATTCCAATAAACTTCTCCACGGACAGACCCTGTCCCGGACGCACATACGCACGTACGTATCAGGGAGTATAGCGCACCAACTCCAACAAGATGCGGGGAAATAATATACTTCAACTATACATCAAATAGCAAACCCAAACAGACCCGCGAAAAGCAAAATGTGATAGATCGGAGATGTCCACGACGACATATTACCAAATCCGGCAATATCGACCAGGTCAATGACATGGATTAACTGATTGATTGACTGAGATCGATTGATGGCTAGATCATGACGGGCGAAGACACGATCGACCAAAGTCAATCGCGCAGGGTTGGAGTCCGTTCTCGATCGGTTAGAGGCGAGTGGGCAATAAAATGTGGGAAAGAAATCTACCTAGTGAGCCGGCCCCATGGAAGTGGACGTGGACGTGGATGCGGACGGGACAAGACGACAGGGGCCCGGGCCCAATTCCTCCATGCCTGGGGAAGGACGGATGGGGCCCATGATCGACTTGTTGGGCTGCTTTTTGAACTTACGGGGAGTTTTGGGGGTGGTTGATTCGTTACATACAGCTGATTATGATGATGATGATGATGGAAGGTTCAAAACCAAAATTGACCGGATCGTCACTGGCTGCGAAGCTATACATCCCTGTTGGTCGACCACCTTTTGGTGCTTGGGTCTACTCGGATGATTCGATTTTTGATTGTTTACTTTAGATCGGGTAACTTTGCATGTAGTCCGTAAGAATCATCACGGTAGGTGACGTGATAGTAGTAATCCAGCGGTCGTAGTAGTAGGCTGCACTCCCCACCCCCTTGCTGAAGCTAGACACCTATTATAGCCTCAATGCTTTCTGCTTCGCGCCTAACTCTTAGCCCGTCATGCTCCCGTGTCGCATGACACGAACAGGTGCAATGTACAACAAGAGACTCCTCGTACAACGTGTCACAGTCGAATCAACGTTAAGTCACGACACCAGATACTGGTTCGAGGGTAGGACTCCAGAGACAAGACGAGATCAGAGGACAAGGCGCAGCTGGAAGGGTGCCCCGTTCCGACAGATCCATTCCCTCAGAAACAAAAAAACCCCAGGAACCCGAGAACCCGGGGTGTGATTGCTGATCTGATTTGATTCTTTGCTCTCGACGCGAATGCGTGGCCGCTGCACAACCTAGTAGGCAGGCACTTTCCAGCATCGCTTGTTTCTATTGTGCCACGTCACTGGTGATGGACAATCGCAGGGCATTGGAGGTACCAAGGTACCAAGGTACCTTTACTTGTCTGGTCTCGGTGTGTGCGCACACACACATACACACATGTACCCGAGAGCACAGACAAGCCTAGCCATCAAGCCATGGAAGTTGGAGGCGCTCTTTCCCCGGGGCCGCGAACAGGCTCAAACCTCATCCCAGCCTCACCATCGACCGGTGTACCATTGACCCTTGTACAAGTGGTTTCTCCCCAGGGCGTACAAGTCAGCCACGGCGGCAGATAAAGTAGAGATAGCTCGCAGATTCTCCCTCCTCATAGGTGGGAATAGCGTCACGTGATTGGAAATGCATGCGGGCTGATCGATGATCACAGGCTGTACCCAGTTTTATTTTTATTTTTCCTTTGTTCTATTTTCTTTTTTTTTTCACCTCCCCCCTTTTGGGTCTTTGGGTATTGATGGCCCATATTCCCTGCTGTCACACGCATTTTGGGTAGCGTCGGGTTAATGCTCGCAGCCGGATTCTTTGATAAGGAGTGAACAAAATAAAGACATAACATGCAGCTTAGGCGAGTAGCCACAGGTTCAGACACCGAAAAACAACGGGATATACCCAAACACCAGTTCGAGTCGTGGTGGTATGTATTGTACCTACTAGTTAGCCTAGGTTCGGCCAACGGCCATGGAACCGTGCGGTGGTACTGGCGTCCGAAGTCCGGTAACTAGTAGTAACCAGGCGACCTCGTTTTTGGGCACGGTGGAGCTGAACTCTGGAGATTCCGGAGCCAACCTAGAGCCGGGCAGGTCAGAGAGTGGTAATCCAATCCAATCCCGTCCCAGTGCCCAGTGCCACCAGGTGCCCACCATCACCTGCGTGTGTGGTATGGGTGGGTTTGGCGGCAACGGAAAGATGCGGACGGCAATGCACCGCGCCGATTGGGATCATAGAAAAAACGTGGCAAGCTAAGATGGAAACCTAAATAGCAGCAAATGAAAAATTAAAGAAAAAGACGGCGTAACTTACTGGTGGGTATGTGTATTACCTTGTTGGGTTTTTCTTACTTTGGTTTTTGGGAGTACTGTATTGAAACTTGGAAGGTAAGCATTTCGGCGGTGTATAGTACACGAGCGTAACTCCATGATGGAATTGAGGCTGGCTTTGGTGAGAATTCGGCTGAACCTGCTTTAGTGGACTCGAGTTTGATGCCTGACCATGTTGTACGAGATCAGAACTGTGGTGGACCTTTTGCTGGGATTCCCTAACAAAGGAGAGGTCAAGACGTAGGGGGACATTTGAAATTGTGACGGACCTGGTCATTATATGAGGCAAAGTCCGATGGAGGACGGTGAATATGATATCAGAGGGGCAAGGATAATGCGAAAAGTCGTCAGTAACAGGGGAGAAGGAATGTTTCCGAAGTGGTATGTATACCCCAAACCTCCCCATCGTGAAGCCAATATGACTCCCTTGTTGGGTGGAATCTTGTCAATTGCATCCATTACCATAACCTGCCTTCGGTGACATGTCCTTGATAACATGTCCCTATACATCATTGGCATCGATCACCATTGCGAGTAACTACAAACATTACTCCAGACTCTTTTTGGACGCTTCATGCACAAGATCGGCGGGAGTCGGGGCGGCCCGTCGTAGACATGTCCAGGAGACGACTAGTGACGGCGGTTTTCCCAACGCCCTTCCTGATATCAACGCCTGCGTTTGGGACACGGCGCCATCCTGGTCCGCCGGATGTTGCGACCGCAAATTTCCGGTTTTGTCTGATTTTCTTTATTGTCTACTATCGTTTCCCTTTTCCTTTCATGCTATTCAATCATACACGCCTTTTTGTCTAGTATTTTCGGCGTTGTCCGGTGAGGACACCCGTGAGTAGTTCATGGCGTTGAATCCTGCCGGCCAACGGGTTTTGCTCGTATTTGGGTAGGTGCTGTCACAAATAATAGGCCATAATATTAGTGTCCTTCCAGGAACAACCAACGAAGATTAGAATGGGACCATGAAAGGAGGAAGAATCAAGACAAAGGATATCCGTCTAGTGTACTCCGTAGCCAGAACAGCGCATCAAGTCACACGATTCATGTCATGTCGTTTAAAATCACCACCACTATCCGCGAAGGCATTGGGTTTATGCCAATTTACCGAGTATCACCGATCCAAATGAATCATGAGGTGGGGATGATCTCGCAAGCGCTCGCACAAATTGTGATTTAGTTTGCAGATGATTGAACCCATTTCTCATCAGTGGGTGTTGGGGTAGTGGGTGTCAGGATGGTGATGTTGGCTTGACAGCAAATCGCAGTCGTTTGCTGCTTCTTTTGACTTCGACCAGGCCGCTTAACTCCGCCAAACTGCGACGAAACTAAGGGGTTAGAAAGTCCATGCTGCCTCCATGTGCCAGAGTCGGTGGACAAATCGCCATATTGGGGGTGCGTATTCAAGCCAGCCAGATTCGCTAGGCCCCGGCCGAGTATTGGATATTACGCACGTTGACAAGGATCTTAGCCAGGTTCTTGATGGGGCTGATTGGCGACAAATGTCACCAGACCCCCGCAAGTGATCTCAGCTCTTGGACGCTTTGCCAGGCCATCGTCATCATTGGTGTACTGGCTGACACGGTCCGGGAGCGCTTCCACCACTCTTGGTGATGATTAGCTTGTTATTCTTCCACCCGCCCCCCTCCTTGACGCATTTGATTTTTGCATGAGGACTTTTTTCTTTTTCCCTTTTCTTTCTTTCTTCTTTCTTT
>KZ559573.1:0-122787 GCA_002850765.1 Aspergillus taichungensis | reverse complement strand
TTTTCTTCTATTGATTGTGCGAATTGGCCTTGGTTGTTTCTTTCGTCGGGTTTTCTGGCAGGGTCACATCAGACATGCAGGACGGCGTCTCGGAGCGCGTCCCGGGATGGAACATGCAGGCAATCCTGGGATGGAGGAAATGGGGTTGGGCGGGATGATCTATAGAGCCATGAATGACGCAAGTGCAGATATACTACGGAGTCTCTACGGGGAGCTGGCCAGCTGCCGAGATCCCCACTTTCTTTTTCTTTTCTCTCTCTCCACACTACCTCCATCTCCCGATCCTACATCTTCAGTGAACTCGACGTACTCTACGTAGACACAGACAGGATGCCTCTCACGCCTTCTTCCGATCCCCTCGTGTGGATCGACTGCGAGGTACACCTTCACCCCCCAACAACCCCCAATCAACGATACTAAAGTAAACAATGGAATAGATGACCGGCCTCGACCCCGACACCGACCACATCCTCCAAATCAGCTGCATCATTACCGACGCGCAACTCACCCCCCTAGACCCCACGGGCTTCGACACCACCATCCACGTCGCCGACACCATCCTCAGCTCCATGAACGCATGGTGCATCGACACCCACGGCCGCACCGGCCTCACCGCCGCCGTGCGCGCCGCCTCCACCACCCCCGACGCCGCGGCCGCCGCACTCCTCGCCTACATCCAGCGGTACATCCCCGAGCCCCGGCGCGGGGTGCTGGCGGGGAACAGCGTGCACGCCGACCGGGGGTTTCTGGCCAAGGGCCCATACAAAGCGGTGCTGGAGCATCTGCATTATCGGATTCTGGACGTGAGTAGTTTTAAGGAGGGGGTGCGGCGGTGGGGGGGAAGGGAGTTGTTGGCGCGGGTGCCGGGGAAGAGGGAGGTGCATTTGGCGCGGGATGATATCTTGGAGAGTATTGAGGAGGCGAAGTTTTATCGGGATGTTTTGTTTGGTCGTCTGGATGGATAGGATTGTGCCACGCAGTTGTGCATGCAGATGATGCAGATGTGCCGATGGAGATGGGTGCCCAATATTTCAGGACATCCAGCGAACCCACCAGCGAAAAAGGAAAAAGGGTCTATTGAGTCCATCCATTGATTTACCCCACTTTCTGCTCCCTTCATTTCCTGTTTCTCTCCTCTTCTTTCTCCTGACATCTTCTCTTCTTCTTTCTCTTTCTCCTATCTGTTCTTTCTTCTCTTCTCTCTCTCCTATCTTATTTCTCCATCTATCTCGTCAATTACATCTAATCTATCCTACCACCATGTCCATCCAATCCGTCTCCCTCCAGCCCTTCACCGACCAGAAGCCCGGCACGTACGTACCTCCTGATCCCCCTCCCCCTCCCACCAGCTCATGAATTAACGATGGTATAGCTCGGGTCTCCGCAAAAAGGTCAAGACCTTCCAACAATCCAACTACGCCGAATCCTTCATCACCAGCATCCTCCTCTCCATCCCCGAAGGCGCCCAAGATGCCTTCCTCGTCATTGGCGGGGACGGCCGCTACTACAACACCGACGTCATCCAGAAGATTGCCAAGATCAGCGCCGCCTATGGTGTCAAGAAGCTCCTCGTCGGCCAGAACGGCATCCTCTCCACCCCCGCGGCCAGCAACCTCATCCGTAAGCGCTCCGCCACCGGCGGTATCCTCCTGACCGCCAGCCACAACCCCGGCGGCCCGGACAACGACTTTGGCATCAAGTACAACCTGGCCAACGGGGCTCCCGCTCCGGAGACCGTCACCAACGCCATCTACGACACCTCCAAGACCCTCACCGAGTACAAGTATGCCGAGCTGCCCACCGTCGACATCGCCACCGTCGGCACGCAGACCTACGGCCCCCTCACGGTGGAGGTCGTCCCCTCCACCGCCGACTACGTCGCCATGATGAAGGAGATCTTCGACTTTGACCTCATCAAGTCCTTCCTGCGCTCCCACCCCGACTTCAAGGTCCTCTTCGACGGCATGCACGGCGTCACCGGCCCCTACGGCACCGACATCTTCGTGCACGAGCTCGGCCTCCCCGCCAACAGCGTCATGAACGCCCAGCCCAGCGAGGACTTCGGCGGCGGCCACCCCGACCCCAACCTGGTCTACGCACACGAGCTCGTCGAGGCCGTCAACCGCGACGGCGTCCACTTCGGCGCCGCCAGCGACGGCGACGGCGACCGCAACATGATCTACGGCGCCAACACCTTCGTCTCGCCCGGCGACTCGCTCGCCATCATCGCCCACCACGCGCGCCGCATCCCCTACTTCCAGCGCCAGGGCGTCTACGGCCTCGCGCGGTCCATGCCCACCTCCGCGGCGGTGGACCGCGTGGCGGCCGCCCAGGGCCTGCAGAGCTACGAGGTGCCGACGGGGTGGAAGTTCTTCTGCAACCTGTTCGACAACCAGAAGCTGTCCATCTGCGGCGAGGAGAGCTTCGGCACGGGCAGCAACCACATCCGCGAGAAGGACGGACTGTGGGCGATCGTCGCGTGGCTGAACATCATCGCCAGCGTCGCGCAGGACACCCCCGGCCAGACGCCCAGCATCGCCTCCATCCAGGAAGACTTCTGGGCGACCTACGGCCGGACCTTCTTCACGCGGTACGACTACGAGAACGTCGACAGCGCCGGCGCCAACCGCGTGATCGCCGAGCTGGCCGCCCACGTCGAGAAGCCCGAGGGGTTCGTGGGCAGCACCGTGGCCGGCCGCACGGTGAAGGACGTGGGCAACTTTGCCTACACGGATCTGGACGGCAGCGTCACGAAGAACCAGGGTCTGTACGCGACGTTCGACGACGGCAGCCGGATCGTGGTGCGCCTGTCCGGGACGGGCAGCAGCGGGGCGACCATCCGGTTGTATATCGAGAAGTACGAGTCTGACAAGAGCACGTTTGGCCAGAGTGCGCAGGAGTATCTGGGCGACAATGTGCGGTTGGCGATGGGGTTGCTGAAGTTCAAGGAGTATGTTGGACGGGAGGAGCCTGATGTGCGGACTTAGATTTCTTTTCTTCTTTTCTGACGTAGCATATAATCTGAAGTTCTTGAGCTGATAACATGATCTATAACCATGGATAACAACATAATACGGTAGTAGAACCATCAAACACAAACAACACAATCCCCAAATAAGCAACCCATATCCCACCCAGAGTACCCCAAATACCTACGAAGCAAGTCTATTATCCCCCCACCACCCCTCCCACCCAACAACCCTGTTCTCCCTCCTCGCCCCCTCCGCCGCAAACACCACCCCATGACTCACAATAATCTCCCTCAACGAACACCCCACAAAGCGCCTCTGCGCCGCCTCCACGCCCACGCCCTTATTAACAACCGCATCGACGGCGCCCACAAACCCCCTCGCCAGCCCGTAATCGCCGCCCCCGTGCGCCTTCTCCTCCGCCTCGGACTGCCGCGGCACGGCGATAGACACTTTCTTCTGCGACGCAAAGTCGAAGTAGCTGATGGTGGAGGAGTCGTAGGCCAGCTCGCCGGCTGTGCCGTAGATGCGGCCCCGTCGGACGCATTGCGCTTCTGTGGGTGCTATCATGTGGATTGTAGCTGTTTTGCTTCCTTTTCTTCTTCTTCCTTTTTGGGGGGTGGAACTTGAGGGGGTAGAACTTGAGGGGCAAGATGAGGATAAGGAGGATGAGGATAGGAAGGAGGAAGAAGGGAGAGGAGATTCATCATCCCACGAAATCGTCACAACCTGATCGTCGCAGACGTTATTATCCGCCTCGTAGACACACCGTCCGTACCAGGGTCTACTGGCGATGATCTCGTCGGGTGTGGTCGCCGCGTCGTAGTCTTCCTGTAGGGCTTGCATGAGACGGTTTTCTGCTTTGGCCATCGCCTGGTCTTTATCCTCCGGCGAATGAGAAGAAGAAAGAGTAAAATCCTCAATATCAGGACAGACGATGTTCACCGGCCACTCCGTCTTGCCAGCCCGCAGGTGCATGTCTCTGTAGATCTTGACCGCGCTGTACAGACACTCGCGCTCCACGGGGCAGGTGACGCAGTTTGTGTGGGTGCCTGCTTTGGGGGGTTTGCGTCGGTGGGTGAATTGGGAGAGGTGGCCTGTGGATGTTATCGTTGAGGGGTAGTGTATATCTTCTTCTTCTTCCTCACCCTCTTCACCTTGTATCCCAGAATGAGAAGAATAAGCAAGCAACCACATCACAAAATCCACATCATGACAAGACTTGGTCAACAACGACCCAACCCCGTCTCCCGTCTCGCGGCGCCAATTCCCCCGCACATACGAGTGCGCAAAGTGCCACCACCCGACGGGCTCGACGTGCTCGAGGGAGACGACGTCGCCGATGACGTTATCCTCCAGGAGGAGTTTGCGGAGGAGGAGGTTGTGAGGGCTGTAGCGGAGGACGTGGCCGATGGAGAAGATTTGTTTTTGCCTTGCTTTGCTTCCATCTTTCTCCTTTTTGTTCTTTTTTGAGGGGGGTGATGTATCAGAGGAAGTCAAAGTCGAAGTCGAAGTAGAAGTAGAGGAAGAATCAGAAGAATAAGCCCTCCAAACATCAAGACACCCCCCCAAATCCACCCCCAACGGCTTCTCACACAACACATGGACGCCCAGATGCGCAATTCCCAACAGTATCTCAACGTGCGTTTCGTCCAGAGTACACACAAACACCCCGTCGACCCCTTCCTCTCCCACGTTTTGTTCTCCCCTGGAAACTCTTTCCCGCCGTGAAGTCTCATACTCAACCCATCCCCTCCAGTCAGTAAACTCCTGCCCCGCTCCAGGCTGTGCATCGCCCCAGATGAACTGCTTGCCCAGCTGCTGGCGCTTGAAGGGGTGCGGTTCGGCGACGGCGTGGATGGTGCCTGGTGTGGAGGTTGTGACGGCTTCGGCGTAGGCTGTGCCGCGGGAGCCGGCGCCGATGATGAGGAATTTTGGGGGGGGCATATTTCTTTCTTCTTTCTTTTTTCCTTTCTCTTCTTTCTTTTTTTTTTAAAATTCTTCTTTCCTTCGTGTCTGGAGTGAGTACTGGTGGTGACGCTTCTTTCTTCGTTTGATGTTTCTTTTTCTTATTCTTGTTTGGGTTTGAGGGTTGGATGGGTTGTATCTTGTATGATATCTTGTACTGTTGTACTTGGTAGATACGTGTAGAAAGTCGATACGTCGTTTTAATATAAGGTACATACGTGTAACATGCATAGTGCGGGGTAAGTAGAGTAAGTAGGGTATGTAGGGTAAGAAGGTAAGTAACGTAAGGAAGTAGAAAGTAGTAAATCGGGTATGAACATTATATAATAGAAAAACAGGGTATAAACTATCTGCTAAATACTCTCCGTAAATCGACTCCCCTTGCTCCCATCAAAACTAGGATGACTCCGTCCGACCCCATCCCGCGGACACAGGCCCCGCGTCCGCGCCGGTGACGGCCGCAGCACCATGATTCCCGGTTCTTCCGCCTCCCTCGTGTAACTCGTGTCCAGCGCCATCCCGAAGGGCATCGACGGCGGCGGGATCGATGGGGATATGGACCCTGCCGACATCGGTGACCGGGGCTGGACGGGGGATGATCCCAGGCCCATGCTGGGTTCTGATAGGGTCGGAGAGTGTGGGGGCTGTTGCTCCCCGAAGCGTCCGTCGTAGCCGTCTCCGCCGGACTGTAGGACGGACTCGATCTTGCGTCCGGAGATCTTTTGGAAGCCGCGTTCGCTGGGACTGCTGCTGAGCGTGGTCTCCGCGGTCACTGTTGACTGCCGCGAGGCCCGCCAAGGCCGTAGGAAGGTCGGGGCGAGCGTCGCTGCTGCGAAGAGCGGCTCCCGGCTCAGCCGCCGCGTCTGGGTCGTCTCCCGTGGCATCTGCCCGGCGCCTAGCATGCCCTCGTCCGGCGCAGGCCGCAGGCCGAGCTTGCGCCACCGTTTGAGTAGCACTAGTAGCACGAACACCACCATCATCGCCCCGGCCACGCCGCCGACGACCCCCCCGGCGATCTTGCCGCTGTCAGGGGGCCCGGGGCTCGTGGGTGGGGGCCCCGTGGACGACGGGGTTGACCCCGTCCCCGCGGTGCCGGTGCCCCCACCGCCCCAGTAGGCCACATCGGTTTCGGTCGCGTACGCGGTGGTGGTGGTGGTGGTGTCATCGCTCGTTGTGGAGGTGGAGGAGGTGGAGGATGAGGTATGAGTGGTGGTGGCGGTGGTGGTGTCGGTGGTGGCGGTAGACATAGGGGTCGAGGTGGGAAGGGATGTAGCGGGCGTAGCGGTCGAGGCGTTCAAACTAGACGGTCGTATACTCGAAGATACCGGACTGACGGTCGAACTGACCAGAGGTCGCGAGGTCTGCGCGGAGAGCGGGAGGGAAGTAGTCGAGTCGAGGGGCAACGACGCCGAGGCGGACAGCGTCGGCGCCGGGACATCAATACTGACCGTCGGGGCGGACCACGTCGGCGAGTCCATCGAGCTCTCGGGGAGGTCGGTGGGGAGCGGGGGGGGATCGGTGCTGGCGGGGAGGGTCCCAGCAGGGAGGATGCCCGTGGCGGACGCGCGATCCACCAAATCCACCACGGACGCCATCACCGTGGCCGGGTCCTCCCAGCGTCTCTCCAGCGAGGCCGGGTCAGTCGGGTCGACGGTTCCTGCGGGGGCCATGACGAAGGGCCCGTCCGGATTGGGGTCGTGATCATCCGCGAGAGACCGGCGATGTTTCCTCCGCATTAATTGAAAGAGGCGCGGATTGGGAGCGTGATGGGGCATCGTCTGGCGAGCAACGAGTGTGGTGTCTGCCTGCACGACACGGCGAACAGAAGTAGGAAGTCGGGTGAAAGAGGGGACAAGAAGACAAGGAGCGGACGTCAGCGGGAGGCGAGCCGACAATCAAGAACGAATCGAAGCGAAAGACATCAACATGACTAGTCTGGTTAGTACTGGGCGGATGATGAGGATGACCCGGAGTATTATATCCGGAGTATCATCCGGAGGGCGCAGATTCGACGTACAAGAACGACGGTGCAGTCAATCCACGGTCTCCCCTCGGATCCCTCGAGTATGGACGGGGAAGAATGGAATTAGTTCCGGTGATCGTCCATCGTGACGGGTGAAGTAGAGGACGGTAGATAGGTCGCAAGGTCAGTCGTTGATCGTCTTCACGAGCGAGAGGATTTCGATTTAGGAGGAATTAGACGTTCGATTAGGATTATGACTATCGATAGTGGGACGCTTCAGGGGAAGGCTCGACAACAACACGGACGAACGAAAGACGAGGATCACTAGTATCCGGGAAAAAAACGAGATAAAAAAGAAAAAAGAAGAAGAAAAGAAAGGAAGGAAAAAAGAAGGGGGCGATGGAAAGAGGGGAGAAAGTGAGGAAGAAGAAGAAGAAGAAGAAGAAGAAGAAGAGAGACAGACGCAGAGGAAGCGAAGGGAAAAGAGGAGGAAGAAAGAGCGACAAAACAATCCACTCCAATCCCATCCACGCATCGATCAGGCCAGGCCGAGACTAGTCTGAGACCTGCAGATGCTCATCAAACCCACTTTTTCACTTCATTGATTTGAACTGAACCCTCGCCGTCTTTCCTCCCCAACCGACCAGAACTATATAGAATGTATCAGATGTCAGATGCATTCCTGACCCCAGAATTCTTCCCATTTGGGACTGTCATTTTATCGGCCTCAGGGCGTCGATGGCTGACTCAGCCGTCATCTCCCCCCCTCTGACGCTAGTCTAGTTTGGGTTAGTGAGAGCTAAGAATAACCCATCACCTTAGGTAATCACCTTCCATTGGATCCACCATTCTGTCGTTCATTTCCCATACTTTACATTCGGTTAGTCCCTGGAGGGTTGATAAGGTACCGACCAGGGTGAGAGATACCCAAGCAGAAGTAGACCCAGCGTACATTGAACGTCTCCAAACACTAGCTACCACGTACGGCGCATTCCACCCCCTGTCCCAGGAATGGCCGATCTGTACATCCTGTACCTCAATCCCATTCGATCCAGCATCGTTCAGACTAGACTCTTCACGAGGGAAGATAGGGGAAAAGAGAAATAAATAGAAAGGGAAAAGATAAGAGGGGAAAGCGGCGCAAACGGGGGTATTGGTTGGATGAGATAATAGCGACAATCAGACACAATACGCCGGCTCAAAACGTCTCCAGGTCGTCCGCCACGCCCTCAGCCTCTTCACCCTCGGCCGGAATCTCAAACCCTTCCTCAGTGGAGTAAAGAATGCCCTGGATGTGCTTGACGAACGAATCCTCGTCCTTCTCCAGCTCCGGATCCGCCTCGATCGCCGTCTGCAGCAACACCTCGATATCCCGCAGCTTGGCAAAGTAAAAGTCCCGCTCCTTCTCCAGCCCCGCGATCGCCTCCTTCTGCGTCGCAATCTCCTGCTGCAGCGCCGCCGTGTTGGGGCCCGCCGCCGCCACCCGCGGCCGCGCCGCGCCGCCCGTCGGGGTCATGCCCCGGCGGGCACTGCTCGCCGACGTGGCGCCCGCGCGCGGCTTGGGCGCCCCCACGGCCGGTGCCCCGGCGCCCTTCCGGCGGCCCACGGCGTCGTAGTCCCCGCCGGGGTAGTGCTGGTCCCAGTATCGCTTGGTCCACTGGAGGAACTCCAGGTTATCCTGCATGCGGCATTTCGAGAGCATCTCCACGGGGATGGGCTTGTCGACCTGGTGGCGTCCGAACACATCTGATCCAATTAGCGGTGAAGCCTGGTTTGTGTGTAGGGGGGGGGAGGCATACTCTGGAGGATCTTGAAGTTCTGGAGGTAGGCGTATTCCGTGTTCACGTTGAACTTGACTCGAGACATGGGCACATCCACTACAATCCAGTCAGTTCCAACCCATCTCCAACGAAGATTGATTCCGTTTGCCCATCACTCACTGAAAATCGAGTCGAAGATCTGGCAGAGCGCAGCACTGCAGTCGTCATCATTAGCCCCCACCCCTCACATTCCAACCCGCTCCCTATCGATTCTCGCCCCCCTCTTCCCAACAACCAACGTACCCAGTTCCGCATTGCTCAATCCTGGTGATGTTCAACTGCAGCAGGTTGTTCAGCCATGCCAGCAGCTCTTGTCTGGACCATCCCTCGTCAGTCACTCTAAATGTCCCAGTCGATCGTGGGATCACGGGGACGAACCTAGACTCGCCCATGGTGGGGTAATGGAAATGGAAATAAATAAACAAACAAACAAACGAGAATAGGGGGCCCGGAAACGGTGAGTGGAATGGAGGGGACGGAATCACCCAGAAAAATCGATGACACACCCGGTCTGGCGGAGAGTGAAGCAGAGAAAGGGATTGAAGGTCAGGGGAGAGACGAACGATGGGAAGGAAGAAGAGGGAAAAACGGGATCAACGTGAAGGGTTAGTTATTATTAGTCGGGATTGGCATCCAGCGTGATTGTTGTCTTGGTTGCCGCGCTAGCCGCTTTGGGTAAGACACTGTGGCCTGAGGCATACTTTCATACTCAACTAGATTCGACTTGCTCTGTTCACGATGGATTCACACAATCACACGGTCTAGATTCGACTAACCCAAGATAAGATAGGTGGGAAAAAAATTGAGAAATAGAGAGATAATCAGACGCCTTGAAACTCCCGCCAAATCGCCCCGACTTTTGTTAAACCAACTACTTCAAATCCAAGAGAAAAGGAGCAAAAAAATCTAATCAGGATCCCTCCTCTAACAGTTCTATCCCGTCTAATCCATATCCAAAATCCATGATCACCGTGCGCGAGTCCTGGCTCGTAGCCACGACGCGTCGATAGTCCGACTTGACGCTCAGCATCCAGCTGGTTGTCCAGCCCGGCAGGTCGATGGACAGCTCGCCCGTCTCGGCGTCAAACACCTTGACGCTCATGTCGTAGCTGCCGCTGACGATGCGCTGGCTGGCGCTGTCCAGGTGCAGCGACCGCACCAGCCCGCCGTGGCCCTCGAGCTCCCGCACCATGTCGCCCGTGTTGGCGTCGAACTGGTAAATCACCTGGTCGTTGCCACCCGTCAGGATGGTGCGCGCGTCGTCGCTGAACTCGATGCACGCCAGCCCGCGGTCCTTGCTCGGGAACTCCTTGACGCATAGGCCCGACGCGATGTTCCACAGCTTGGCCACCCCGTCGCCGCTGGCCGACACCACCAGGTCGCCGCGCAGCTGCACGGCGTTGACGGGGCCGCGGTGGCCCAGCAGCTTCTTGACGAGCGCCCCCGTCGCCCGGTCCCAGACGCAGATGGTCGTGTCCTTGGAGCACGACACGATGTACCGGTCGTCGAAGCAGACGTCCAGCACGCCGGCCCGGTGGCCGCTCAGCCGCCGGATCGGCCGGTAGTCCTGCTGGATGTCCCACACGATACACGTATAGTCCGACGACCCCGTCACCATGATCTCCTCGTCGAACTGCAGGCAGAGGACCGACGCGCTGTGGTGGTCATCCGTCCGCTCGACGGGTGCCACAACGCCTGCTGACTGGGTGGGCGGCGGGTGGATGGTCAGAAAGGGCGGCGTGCCCGACGTCTGCTGGGTCGGGTTGTTGACCGGGCCCGTTCCGGGGGCCTCCCCGGGGGAGGGGCCAATGACCTTGCGGCAGGGCCAGGGGTAGTGGGCATCCCACACACGGATAGTGCGGTCGCGGGAACCCGTGATGATTTTGTCTCTAAACAAGAATGAGTACACGTTTCCAGATCAAAAGAAAGGAGGGTTACATACTCATCAAATTGTGCGCAGTACACGCTGTCTGTATGCCCCTGAAGGTAGATAGCGGCGGCCTTGCCCTTCTTCCAGCGGTGCTCCAACGCGCGGCGGACCAGGAACATGCGCTTCCAGTCCTGATTGGGTACGGGCCGTCCCAAGCCGGCAGGCTGTTTCCTCTTGGAGGAGAGGCCACTGGGGCGGTGGTGGCCGTAGGCGCGCCGGAACACTTGGCGCCAGATGTGACGGGAGGAGGCCTGCTCACTCCACGACCGAGACACCAGCTCCGCCTGCATGAGGGATGGCGGGTCGAGGCAGGCCAGCACCTGTGACATGATCTCGGGCGGCAGGAACGTCACCGGATCCAGGCGCACGACCGCCAGGTCCGCGTCGGCGCTCTCGGACCGATCCCGGAGATCGATACCGATGCCACTCTCGGAATCAAGCGTCAGACGGTTGGGATCCGCCAACTTGGTGCCATCCCGTTCCGAGCGGGCCATTTCGTTCTGGGCGGCCGCGGCGGCGCGCGCCGCGGATCCAGCGTAAATGTTCTGAGGAAGAATGGGGGGTGCCCGACCGCTCCCGGGGATGGGAAGGGCGATGGGGGCATAGTGATGCCACCCGGCCACGCTGCTGAGGGACGCACGGCGGCTGACCGCGGCGTCTCGAGCCCCAACATCCCAGCTGTCCGAGCCCGAGTCGTGGCAGGAGTCCAAAGGCTGGACGGAGTGGCGGGACGACTTGTTGCGGATGCTGACGGACAGACGACGTCCCAGCGCCCGCAGTCCGTCGACCGGGTGGCGCATGTTGGAAAAGCTCTTGGTCTTCCGACGGCGGGGCATGGCGTCGGGAAAGCAGTTCATGTCCTCTAGCACTTCATTCTCATCGTCGCGGCGGTCCAGCACCGGCACCCCACTCCACAGGTCGGATTCCACCACGGTGGTCGGTGGTGCGGCCGAGGCCGAGGTCCGTGGTCGAGGCTTAATGGAGAGGGAAGGTCGTCGGCGGGAGGAGGCCGCGGTCGAATCTCGAGGTGTCATTGTCGGCGTAATTCGATCGGATAGGAAGAAACGGAGGAAGATCACGATCTCAATAGGGTGTTAATTATAGTGACGGACGTGTCAACCCCTTTTTTCTGGCGTTCTCTCCAGCGGTGAGAGACCGGATTAGAGAGGGGAGGAAGCAAGGGGGAGGGTCGAGCGAGGGAG
The DNA here is from genome assembly GCA_002850765.1 of Aspergillus taichungensis. NCBI lineage: Eukaryota > Fungi > Ascomycota > Eurotiomycetes > Eurotiales > Aspergillaceae > Aspergillus > Aspergillus taichungensis. The sequence goes on along the minus strand of KZ559573.1, from coordinate 110,935 downwards.
ACGTTGAACGACAGAGCAATGGGCTGGTCAAGACCGAAGATAGGAGGAAATAATGATTGCAGAAAGGGAGAGCAACAGTCGAAAAGAGAGGATGAAAAGAGAGGATGAAGGAAGAAGAGAGAGGGGGAGAGAGAGAGAGAGAGAAAGGGAAAGAATCCCAGGCAGGAAAAAGAAAAGGACAATAACAACCGGACAACGCTAGACAACCAAAAGGACGAACAAATCAGACCGATACGAAAGAGATTGCAGAAAAGGAAATGAAACAAACAGGAGAGAGAGAACGATATAAAAGTCGAAGAAAGAAGGCAAGGAAAAAAAAAAAAAAAAAGGAGATGCCCAAATGGAGTGGGCGGTGAGATGGAATTTGCCTCCCCATTCCTTCATCCATGTGTCAATCGAATGGCTTGATTGGATTTTTTTCCTTTTCGTTGCCATGTTATCTTCGGATGAATTGGGTATAACGCCGTCTGAATAATAGGAGAAAAAAGTTTGTTTGATCTGACTCAGGTCCACCATCCATCCAGATTGGTCCGTCTCTCAACTGGGGTCTGAACGCCCAAGTCCGATTCGTCTGGCAGGCCTCAGCCCGACCAAACTCGACAGAGGTACCGCTACCTAATCCTGACGGACAGATGGGATCATCTGGGGGGGAAGGTTGGATGCTGAGGTCAACCTCACATCAGGTTGGAATTTATCTCAATCCAGTGATTGATTGATCATCACGGTCTCTCTCAGGATTACGGAGTATTCCGTAGTACGAGGATTGGCGTCCCCACGGGGGCGGGAAGCAGATGGTCGATCCACGATGATGCTCCACTCGCGTCTGAACTGGTCGCGGCCAGCTGGCTTTGGGTCACAATGGAAAGTATTCAATCAGGATATTTTTTTTCTCTTTTTTATTTGATTCTTCTGAGGTCAGAATTGTCATGCAGGTGTGCGTGTCGTCCCGAGTGAGTTAGGGCTTACCGGTCACGGGTTTGATCCCTGTATATTCAGGCAGGAACAGTTGGCTGATTTCAGCATGTATTTATAGATCCATGATATCTAATTCACTGATGACACTGGCTTCGTCTCGAAGTGATGAGTAGAGGATAATTATCCAGCGGGGAACAGAATACGAGTGTTGATCGAGATGCTACACCCTAGACCTAATTAACTAGTATGAAACCACGCGGATCATAACTTCCTGCCTGGAGTATATTATTGCAGTATATGTATACGACCTGATAAAGATCCCTTCCAGCAAGCCAGTTCATGATGAAGCCACATCCGGCAATGTTCTCTCCACCGCCATCGCCGCCTCGATCCCCTCCGCCACACTCCTCACCCCAGCCTCGTCCAGCCGTGCCAGCGGCCGACGCGGGAATCCCCCATACCCATAGTAGCTCTGCAAGGCGCTCTTCGTCCCCGGGATGGCGGTCCGCGTGAGCACCCAGTCCGCATCACTCAGCAGCCTCTGTGCGGCCACCGCGTCAACCAACCGCCCCTCCTCCCAGAGTCTGAACACCTGCACGCACAGACGCGGCAGGACATTAGCCCCGCCCGCCAAAATCGCCGACCCCCCCGAGACCAGCGTCTGCAGCGCAAAGTCAGCGATGCCACCGAAGGCGACGTAGGGCGGGGCCGAGTCTGCGCTGGCGGGCCGCGGCATCAACGGCGAGGACGGCGTGATGGCGCCCATGGCGGTCGCGACGCGGGTCAGCTTCCCCGTATTGGCACAGGTGAACTTGGTGCCGACGACGTTGGGGTGCTGCGAGATACGGATGATCAGGTCTGAGTCCATGTCGATGCCCGCGACAGCGCCCGGGTAGTTGTAAAGGATGAGCGGGATGGGCGACTGGTCGGCCACGGCGGTGAAGTACTCGTATAGCGTCTTGTCGTTGCCGACCGCCGTCCGGTAGTAGCTCGGGGGCACGATCAGAGCGTATTCGGCGCCGGCGGCGCTCGCCTCGCGGCAGAGCTCGATGGTGCCGCGGATGCTCTGCTCGCTGGCGCCGGCGATGACGGGCACGGCGGAGAAGCCGGCGCGAACGAGGGCGTCGCGCGTCTCGCGGATGACAATCTGTCGCTCGGAGCGGGAGAGATGGACGGCTTCGCCGTTCGAGCCCATGCAGACTAGGCCGACGAGACCGGCTTTGGCAAGGCGGACGGCGTGGGCGCGGATGGTGTGGATGTCGAGCTCTTCGGAGTGGGGGTGGAAGAAGGTCATTGTGGGGGCGTAAACCCCAGGACGGAGGGAAGTCATTTTCTTTAGATTGGTGATTGGTATGCTTCAATAGAATGCTCTGTTCGCGTGGAAGTGATTGAGGGGAAGTGATTATGTGGTATATAAAGAACATCAAGAAATCCATACCCCGCCATGACCGATATACAACCGGCGGAATCTACCCCACACGGAGATTCAATTCTCCTCCAATCAGAGGGCCGGGTGGCAGTTGCCGACGGGATTTTATAGTCAATTGCCGAGGGAGACGCTATAAATATCCAGCGGAATCGGAATCTTCCATCTATCATCGCATGAAGCTGCTGTTCATGCTGGAATTGGACTTATAAATGTGCTAGATACTGCCCTCCAAGCCGTCCACTTCATCCTCCATTCCACAATTGAACGACAGCAGCACAACTCAAGTCATCATGGCTCCTCCCGCTGTTTTGATGGTACATACAACAACCCCTCCATGACCCCCACCATGCCCCCAGTCTCCAAACTGACAAACAACAGGTCGGCACCGGCGAATACACCACCGGCTACGTCGGCGGCAGCGCCTCCAAGTCGGACAAAAAAGTCGGCGTCGTCGGCCTCACGCTCTTCGACCTGCGCCGGCGCGGCAAAGTCGGCGCCCTCAGCATGGCCGGCGTCTCAGGGTCCAAATTCCCCGGCATCCGCGCGCACCTCCACCAAAACATCAACCAAGTCTACAACAACCTCGACGTCTCCTTCACCTCCTACCCCTCAGACACGCAAGTCGACCCGCACGCCTACAAGACCGCCATCGACGCCCTGCCCCCGGCCTCAGCCGTCACCATCTTCACGCCCGACCCCACCCACTTCGAGATCGCGCTCTACGCCATCCAACGCGGCCACCACGTCCTGGTCACCAAGCCCGCCACCCAGTCCCTCGCGCACCACCGCCAGCTCGTCGACGCCGCCCGCGCCCACAATGTCTTCGTCTTCGTCGAGCACCACAAGCGCTTCGACCCGGCCTACTCCGACGCCCGCGCCCGCGCCCGCACCCTCGGCGACTTCAACTACTTCTACAGCTACATGAGCCAGCCCAAGGCGCAGCTCGAGACCTTCCGCGCCTGGGCGGGCACCCAGAGCGATATCTCCTACTACCTCAACTCCCACCATGTCGATATCTGCCACAGCATGGTCCCGGGGTATGTGCCCGTCCGCGTCACGGCCTCTGCGTCGTCCGGCGTCGCCATCGACTTGGGATGCGCCCCGCAGACCGAGGACACTATCACTTTGCTCGTCGACTGGAAGAAGATAGGTGACTCTGCTCGCTCTGCGACTGCGGTTTATACGGCTAGTTGGACGGCACCGCAGAAGGCGGGTGTGCATTCGAACCAGTATTTCCATTGTATGTCTATCCCATTGATGTTGAACGATATCGTTGTTCTTCGACTCTGTCTATCTATTCATTGCAACAACAGCAACACCTGCTAATAAGATAACACCAGACATGGCGTCCAAAGGCGAAATCCGCGTCAACCAAGCCAAACGCGGCTACGACGTGACCGAAGACGAGCAGGGCCTAAACTGGGTGAATCCGTACGTCCCCCCTCAACCCTACCCTTAACCCTCTCCCAAAGGAGGAGAAAGAGTCACTAACGTAAAATCCAGATTCTACATGAAATACGCCCCCGACGAAGAAGGCAACTTCGGCGGCCAAACCGGTTACGGCTACATCAGCTTCGAGAAGTTCATCGACGCGGTGACGGCGCTCAACGAGGGCCGGGTGACGCTCGATCAGCTGGACGAGAGACCGCTGCCTACGCTGCGGAATACGGTCGCTACGACGGCGATTCTGGAGGCGGGGAGGAGGTCGTTGGATGAGGGGGGGAGGCCGGTTGGGATTGTGGGTGGGGAGAGTGGGGAGTGGGAGTTGGTGTAGTCTCTTCGTGTTTCCTTTGGCTTGGCTTTGCTTTGTTGTTTCTTTTTGATGAGATATTATAACTGTGTTTTACTATGCTATGCTGTACGATGCTACTGTCTTATGCTATAGTTTGGGGATGTCAAGTCTGTTATAATGAGAATTGTAATAGTAATGTAATGTAACCCTAACATGTAGTACCAACGCCTCGCTGTCGACTCCGAATCCCGCAAAGACATCACTCGTAGATCGGAAAGCAGAACATTCATCTCCGCAACCCGGTCTTAATAATCCCATCCGTCGTCCCTTTATTGAACTTGATTCGACAGTCGGGACAATACCATTTCGCCGTCCGGCTGGGAACCTCCGACAAACCCACGCAGTGCAGATGGAACCACTCGCGGTCACACTGTCAATTCGTATATTAGCAAAGGCTGTCTACGAAGCGAGAAGAAAGAAGGGGAAACATACGTCTTGATTCTCACAGCAGATCATCGTCCCGAAACTCACGTCTCCGCAGAGACAGTACCGCGGCTCGTGCGGGTCGATCTCCTCCAACACCCCATCCTCGTCGATCCGGATGTCCTCGCGCGTCTGTCCGCCCTCGGATCCAGGATCGCGCGAGCTCACCCGCTTCTTGGTCGGCTTCGCCTTGCGTCGCCCGTAGCTGACTGCGGCGCCGCCGTTCTGTCCCGACGAGACTGGCCCCGGCGCTGGTCGCTTTCGTCGCCGTCCCGGGACGCTGGTCGGCGCCTCGGGCACGGGGGTCCGCCGGGCGGGTGTGGCACTCTTCCGGCGCAACTCGCGGCCGGCCGCGGCGATCACGGATGAGACGGGTTCCGCCGAGGCTGCGGCCGACCGACGGCGCGGTGGGGGCCGAGACGTTGGCGGGGTGCCGGTGGCTCGAGTCGTGACTCTCGGGCCCTCCTTCACCCGGGCGATGGATGTGGATCGCTTCGAGCCGGTCGGGGACGGCTGCGGGGGGGACGGTCGCGCTTCGGAGGGTTGTTCAGTTGCGGCCACAGGCACCACGGTCGTAGTGGAGGTAGTTACCGTAGCGTCGCCCGTCGAGACGTTGATCTCCGGCGGTGTGGGGGAACCCCGCGTGCCCTTGCGGCGCTTGGCCGAGCTGCGCAGCGCCGACCGCGTCTCCACCTCGGGGATCTCAAGCAGCGGACTGTCCTCCCGCCTCCTCTTGCGCGTCGGCCGGCCCGACTTGTCTTCCTTGGTCGGGGAGACGGAGATGGCGGGCACCGGCGGGACGGGCAGACCCTTGGCCGCCGCTGCTTCCGCCGCTGCCGCCGCCGCCGCCTGCTCGCGCGCTTGGTTCTCGCGCTTGAGCTTCTTCGCCTCGTTCAACTTCATGCCGCGGTTGCTGAGCTTGGTCTCGAAAAAGCCCTCGAGATCCGGCCCCCCTTCGCCCGTCTTTCCCTGCGGGTATGTGTTCTCAATGTCGTCGCAGTCAATAAACTCCGTGCCCGTCGCCTCGGCTTGCATCTTGGCCGCCCGGTAGGCTTCCCAGCCGCGTCCGCGTAGTGCCAGCTCCCGATGGATCATCACCTCGCTCGGCTGCCAGATCGCATTCTTCTTCATCTTTTTGCGCAGTTTGGTCATCTCCCATTCCGTCAGCCGCAGCCACGGCATGTCCGGACTGCCTGGTCGGGCATCCTCCGGCGGCGGTTTGAGCATCGCCAGCGCGTTGCTGATCGACATGCCGGACCCGCCATTCTGAGCGCCGGCTGACCCAGAGGTGCGCGCGCGCTGGCTCCGCTTGTCCTTGTTCCTCTTGACCGGTGCCGGGGGCGACTCCGACGGCTCTGCCTTGGAATCGGCCTCCGCGTCCGAATGTTCGGTGCTGGCGATGGGCGAGTCTGGGTGCAGACCGATGAGGTGTTCGGCGGAGATGAGGGAGCGACGAGTGCGCGACGACTTCTGTTGAGCGGGGCCCGCGCGGGAGTTGTTTTGGCCGTCGAGACGGAGGGTGATGCGCGTCGGCGGAGTGGGTCGCTCTTCTTCTTTCTTGGAGCGACGCTTGCCGGTGGCGATGGGGGCCGGTGGCGGGGTCGGCTCGCGGGAGGAGGGCTTAGGCAAGACCTCAAGCTTCTGGCGAATACAGTCCAGGCGCACGAAATGGCGGTCGACCACGTCGTACAACCGGCAGGCCTCTGCGTAGGCCGACTCGCGCGCGTTGATGGCGCGATCCAGCTGAATGGAGATGTCTCGGCGCAAGGTGCGCGCATCGGGGCGAGTATCGGCGGGGATATCTGGCAGATGTCCGTACGTGTTGGTGAGGTCATGGACATTCTGGGCGGAGTCCAGATAGCGTTCGTCGAGGCCGCGGATGAGGGTGAGGGAACGGATCAGGTCTGCGGGCAGGTATTCGGTGTAGTCAATGTAATCGGTCACCGTAGCTTGGGCATCAGGGTCAAAGGGGCCGTCCAGGATGACACCCCCGGAGGTATCGTGGTAATCACCCATCGTTAATCTCATGGGCGATGTACGGTCGGTGATGGAGTGGTGACTCGTGATCAGGGGGGGTCTAGGACGGCAGCACAGAAGGGGGGACAGCCATGGATGGAACGATCATGGATGAGTGGTCAGACAGATTATGATCGATGAGCAAGTGGAAGACGGCGATGAAAACAATGAAAAGAAAAGAAGAAAACACGGTCGAGCGTAAGGTTGGAAGTTGGAAGTTGAATCACTTCATCTTCATCGCGATCAACAAGTCCAGCTCCCCGGGTCATGGTCGGCCCGGTATTATCTCAATACGGTAACATTACGATCGAATTCCCCATGTCACATGATCCATCACTCCACATCAACGATCTCTTGATCTGCTCGACATGAACTCATATTTGTTTCTATATATGACATATGTTATGAAATCAAGATCATTAGCGGGTCGATTTGGCTTAGGGATTGCTTGTGTACATCAAAACGCTATCAAGATCTGGACCAACGCCAGCTCGAGTGTCTACATATATATCTCTCTCGAAGGATTGGATTGTATACACTAGGAGGATAGAGCGGCTAAGTGTCTGTCATGGGGACTAACTCAAGCAATGCTCATTCTAGATATGCAGTGGTATTCTCCATTGTATTTGTTTGTCAATGAAGGATCGACATCACTATCTGTCCATGAGATCGCCATCATTCTCGGGAAACTAGACCCAGCTGTCAGTCTGTCCCCTGTTTGACAGTCGAAAGTTGGTCTAGGCAACCATAATCTCTATAGCAGAGGCTGATCCACCATTCTATTGAGATACAGAAGACTAAAGTCATTTAGCAAATGCACAACCTATCAATTTAAATCTGTGGCTAATATTTCAAGTTGTGTGTCGAGCCGCCCTAGCCTGCTGCGCAGTGCGGCGCTTAGTGGCATTGGCCGCAGTCACGTCAATGTATACCATTAACTGCCTTGCCACGTATCAGTGACAATCGAGCTGGGGTCAGTTCGCACAGGTGAACACTGCCTCATACACATTTGGCAAAATGTTTGCGCCGCATCCGACAGATGCTGGGGTGTCCATCAATATGAACCCCTACACCTCGAGCCATAACTCAGTATATAAACCTTCTACTTCCACATCTTCATCTCATCCAGTTCAGGAATCAAGAAGAAATTCATTAGCTCGATTTGACAGTCATCTATTCTTTACCATCTTTACATGACAGCAAGTCAGTTTCTGAGCCAAGCATAACCAACCTTGAAGATTCAGTGGTATGCAGTGTTTCTGCAGAGAGTATCTCTAATCTATTGCAGATGGCTTGGTGTAGTCTTTGCAATCGGTCCTTTGGAAGCCTGGAGGCCCTCGACCAACATACACAAAACTCACCCGCTCATGCGCTGACCTATGGCTGTGGGCTCTGCAATCGGTCCTTTGGAAGCCAAGAGGCCCTCGACCAACATACGCAAAACTCACCCGCCCATGCTCCGCGGTACGACTGCAATCTCTGCAACCAATCATTCAACAGCCAGGGTGCTCTTGATCAGCATGTCCAAAACTCCCCTGCGCATGCTCCATCCTTTGACTGCGGACTTTGTCATCGGTCCTTTGGAAGCCAGGAGGCCCTAGACCAGCATTCACAAAACTCACCCGCTCATGCTTCATCCTATGGCTGCGGATTTTGCAATCGGTCCTTTGGAAGCCAGGAGGCTCTCGACCAACACACACGAATGTTCCCTTCCCATGCTCCGTTCTATGGTTGCGGACTCTGCAATCGAGCATTTAACAGCCAGGAGGCTCTCGATCAGCACACACGAAGTTCGCCTGCACATGCGCTGACCTATGATTGCGAGCTTTGTAATCAGGTCTTCGGCAGTCTGGGCGCGCTCAATCAGCATATACAAGACTCGCCTGCACATTCTAGGCAAACCCCGACACCCTTGAACGCATTCTTCCTATCATTCGCAGGGTTCAATTTTGATCCAAGCCTACCCCCTGCCGAGTCGTATAGGCGTCTGCAGAGGTATTATGATTGGGACAGAGATGACCCCGAATCGAAAAACGCTTGGAATGACTACCAGAGTGCTCTTGCAGAGGAATTCAGCCTGTGGTTTGGATCGGAGGATGACCTCAGTGCTTGGCACTCACTTTGTACGGCTGTGAACGTCTCTCCACTACCTACAACCTGTCGTGGATGTCAGAAGGTATTTCGAGCCAGACTATTCTGTTCAGAATGGGATTAACTTAATGTGACAGGCTGTCAGAAGATTATATGTCAACATTGTGGACCTAATCGAATGGGCTCGCAGGGGACGGGAAGGCGACAGGGTACAGCGATTCGACAGCCTAAAGGACCTACGTAACTATTCACGAAGGACTCGAAAGATCTTTCGTAACGATCTGGATGAGTCGGGAAATGGGAATGTTGTTCTTCGGCATCTGCTTCGGTTTTTATTCCGTTCAGTTGCCTGGTCATCGACGTGAATCGTTCTGTCTGATTCATATTTCGGTTGCATTATCTGAAGTGAATCAGGATCTCTAGTACCATGGACTAAGCATTGTTTTGAAGGGGTTGCATATTTATACTGATAGAATCGCAGTTCAATATGATGAGAAGATCAAGCAAGTTATTCTTTGTAGATGGTGTGATTGTCTCTGCCTGACGGCCTGGGGTTTCATCCTTTCTCTTTTTTTCCTTCTCTTCCCTTCATCTTCTCTTCATCCTCTTCTTTACCATCTCCTTCATCTTCTCCCTCGCCATCTCTTTATTCGCTCTTCATCACTATCCACTTCAAATCTCTCCCTCCCAGCTACCATCACCATGGACCATCTCTCCCGACTCAAGCTCCTCTTCAAGCATGACGAGTATCTCTTACAGCTCAACACCGGTCTCAACAGGTCTCAGCTAGCTACGGACGAAAAAGACCAGCTATCCAGTCCGGTCCCTCCAGAGACGAACGCACAGCCAACTCCCACTATCCAGAGGGAGCCACCAGTGACAACCCCTTCCATCCCGAACGATGGCACTTTCTGTCCCCTCCTTGCTCTCTCTAAATATCCGTACAAGTACCTCCAGGGGGAAACCAGGGACAAAGTGGCTAATCGATTCTTCGAGCGCGGGCTGTTCTGGAAGCGCCAGTGGGATTTGTACGTCCCCTACCTCCCACTGTGAATCATTCTAACCCGGATACAGGTACTACATCCACCTCCGGCCACAGAACCAACAGACTGTGAAACATCTGCTGCTGGTTCCTGTCGCCCAGGCCCGCCAACTTCTGCATGAAATCAACAACTCGCTTGAATCCGCCTTATCTTTCCCAACCCAGAACTTCGTCCTTGATTTTACAGCCCATGCCTTCCCGTTTCCTGTCTTCCTGGGTCAGAGTACGAGTCGTGAGGACAAGGACCAGCTGGAGGGCAGCATCCCCGCCAGCTCAGCCCCCGAGCACGAGATCTCCGCCCCAGACGATGAGTACCTAGCCTATGCAGCCATGCTCAAGTCAGGCTGGGTAGCAGCCAAAGGCAAGCGTGGCAAGGTGTCCAAGGAGAAGATGGCACAGCGGGTGCAGAAAGAGCGCGACCGCATCGTCTGTCTGCAGCGACTGCAACGACATCTCGGTTTACGCGGAGATGCCATTATCCCGGGGAGCTCTACCAATGAAAGCCCGGCCGAAAACCAAGAGTCTGCTGATACCAAAAGAGACGCTATGGATGAAAAGCAGCCCACCCCGCACCCCTTCTGGAAAGAACCCATCTTCGTCAGCGTCGACATAGAGTGCAACGAGCGCTGTCACAGCCAAGTGACAGAGGTGGGTATCTCGGTGCTCGACACGCGGGACCTGGTCGGGGTTCCTCCGGGCGAGAACTGCCATTCCTGGCGCCGCCTCATCCAGTCACGGCACCTGCGCGTTCGTGAGCACGGACACATCGTGAACCGCGACTTCGTCCCGGGCTGTCCGAAGGACTTTCAGTTCGGGACGAGCGAATGGGTCGATTTGGACCGACTGGGGGACACCGTGCGGGCTTGCGTCCAGGCTCCGTCTGGGGCGAAAGACGGAGAGCGCACGCTCATCCTAGTCGGCCACAGCACGGGCATGGAGGAGACATACCTGCGCAAGCTGGGAGTACCCCTGCTGCGCGAAGGGGGAACGCCGTTTTTTGCCGATGTCGTCGATACGGCGGAGTTCTTCAGGGTGATTCATGGCGAGACGGCCGTACGGTCGCTGGGGGCAGTCCTGCTGGAAGTGGGGATCGAGGGGTGGTACTTGCACAATGGGGGGAACGACGCGCGGTATGCGATGGAGGCGATGTTGGCGATGATGTGGAGGTGGGATGGAGTGATTCCACTCAAGGCCGAGGCGTAGTTTTCAACTCTGTACGGAGTATGTGTTTCTAGAGTGACTGAATGATCTGCGAGTACTAGTTAAATGAGTACTAAATGACATAATGCGTGAAGATAAAAAGACCCACCTGATAAGCAGATACCCCACATCAATCAACAATCTTTGTCCACTACAACAACAATCCTCTCTTTCTCTTACACTCCTACCCTCAACGCTAAGACACAAAAAAGAATCTCCAAAATGACCCTAACAACCCACCTCCAAACCACCCACCCCCCAACCCCAAAAGCAATCGCCCACCCATTCCTAACAGCAGCCGGCAAAGGCACAATCCCCACGCATCTCCTCTCCGCCTGGCTCGCCCAAGACCGACTCTACGCGCAGACTTATATTCGGTTTATCGGGCATCTTCTCACCAAGATCGACCTGCCTGTTCTCCCTCCTTCGAAGAAGAATCTTTCAGAGAAGGAGAGACCAACCGAGGAGAGAGAGAAAAAAACAAAAGCCCACCAAAAAGCAGCATCCACCCTCTCAGCCTGCCTATCCAACATCCTCACCGAGCTCTCCTTCTTCGACTCCGTCGCTGACGAATACGGGCTCGATCTAACGCCTTATACTTCCTTCCCTATTCCTTCCCCCTCTGCTTCTACTTTCGTTGAACCCCCTACCACCGACAACAAAGACAGCAACCAAGAAAAACAAAGAAAAGAAAAGAAAAAGAAAGGCCCCAACCCAACAACCCAATCCTACACAGACCTCTTCATAGCCTCCTCCGCTAGTCCCACGGTGTCCCTTCTGGAAGGACTGGTCGTGCTCTACACGACGGAGTACTGCTATCTGCGGGCTTGGAGGCATGCGGAGACTGTTTTGTTGGAGAGGTTGCGGGGTGGTCATGGTGGTGGTGGGGAGGATGATGCAGACGGGGGAGCCCTGCGTAGGCTGATTCCCAATTGGGCGAGTGTCGAGTTTGAGGAGTTTGTGGAGAGGATTGGGGAGGTGGTTGATTTTGTTGCGGAGTGTGAGATTCCGGCTTCGACGTTTGGTGGTGGTGGTGTGGATGTGGATGGTATGTTGGGAAAGTGTGAGAAATGGTGGAGGCAGGTTGTGTGGTTGGAGGAGAGGTTTTGGCCGGATGTGGAGTGAATTATCATACCTTACTTTTTGAATGATCATTGTTGTGTTGTATGAAGTTTCTCTACGAATGATATGGAGTGCACAATATAGACCAAAACTATAATAATAACATTCGCTCGTACATACATCAGCTCAACCAGCACTATATGAACGCCACCGTGCTCCTCTATCCAAGTCCAGTCATCATCATTACATTCATCGGTTTTTTGATTAATGATTTTAGGTCGATCAGGCATCTACGACGTCGCGGCACTTGCCCGCGCCGCGTTGTTCAACTGTCGATGGTATGATCCGATCGGTTGGAAGCCCCTACATTGGTCAGTCTATACTTCACAATATGTAATAGAAAAAAAAAAAAAAAAAAACTTACCGTGCCAGATCAAATCCTCCATCTTCCTCTTCTTCCTCATCTAATCGCGCCGACCCATTCGTCCCCGGTCGTCCATCGTCGTGTCGCGACGGTAACCGGCCGTGGCCTACCCCGTTCAACGTCCCCGGTTTGCTCGGGCTGGCCAGGTTCGGCGGCGGCGGACTACTACTCGGGATACTACCCAGACCATCGCCAAGGTCCCCCTTCAAGGGGCTCATGTCGGGGACCGGTCGTGCGGGCGTGCTGCCGATGTCGGCAAACTTCCAGAACTGTGCTGGTGAGCTCATTGGCATGAACTTGGACGGGATCTGCGCCGTGCTCGGCGGTGGCAGACGGGGCTGTTGCCGTTGCGGCGCCGGCGTGATCATGGATGAGGGTCCCTCATCGTAGTACGACGATGACAGGATCGGCGGGGATCCCACGGCGTGATCTGACATCCCGTACCGCAGCCCCGCGCCGTTGCCCTGTTTGGCGGCGGTCCGCGCCGGCAGGGGGGATGGCTCCTCGTAGTCGCGAATCGGCGGGGGCGGCCGCAGCGACTGCCCTCCGTTGCGGGACGCTCGCGAGCCCCGCTCCGGCGTGTACGCCTCGACCGGCGCCACGGGGAACGAACTGAACCCGGGCGACGACACCGGCGGCGACTTCTTGCCGGCGAGGAACACCGCTTCCAGACCGTTGCCCCGCGTGGAGTCCTTGGTCGCGGGCGAGGAGGGAGCGGACGATTGCGTGCCCTTCTTGAGCTGCTTCTTCCAGTACTCCTCGCGGTATTCCGGTGCGATCTGCCACTTCATGCCTTTGCCGGGTTCGTCGGTCCGGCGGGGAACTTTTTGGAACGCTTTGTTGAGGGAGAGGTTATGTCGAATGGAATTCTACGTGAGTTAGAGAAAGGATTACCTTAGGCCTGAATAGAGGAGAGACTTACCTGCCACCCACTCTGGGAATGCCGATAGAAGGCGTATTTCTCCATGATCCAGTTGTAGATACTGTTGAGGGTCAGCTTCTCCTCCTCGCTGGAGAAGATGGCCTGTGCAATCAGCGTCGCGTAGCTGTACGGCGGCTTCAGGTCCTTGGCCGAGTCCTTGCTGTAGTCGATCTCCTCCGTGCTCTCCATCATCATCCCCCGGTTATACAGGGGCGACTGCTTGGCGGTGCGGGCGCCCGCCGTGTCCGGCGACCGCGGCGGCGGCGTGACCTGGCGCTTGAGGAACTGCGGGGCCGGGGCCAGCGACGGCGTGGCGACGGAGGTGGGCGCGGCCGGGGTTGTTTCCGGACCCCGGGGGGTGGCGGCATCGGCCGGGTGCGGCTGGGGATGGGCGTGCTGGGAGGCGTCCCAGGTGGCCAGGTCCTCCTCGCCGTTGGCCAGCCGCTGGGCGCGCTCGACAAAGCTGGGGTGGATGGTGGCCTTGTCGCCGGGGGTGACGAACATCATCTGGGTATTGGCGATCTCGATGATGTCGCCGCAGGAGAGGATGGCGTCGGTGCCGCGCTTGAGGATGCTGTTGTTGACGCGGACGCCGTTGCGACCATTGACGCGGATATGCCACGCGGCCGTGTCCTCGCCGTCGTAGAAGATCTCGGCGTGGAGGCGCGACACGAACTTGCTGGGACCCAGGTCGACGTTGACCTCGGGGAGTGCCCGCGCGGCGATGGTGACGGGACTGGATTGCTCGTCGAGCTTCTGCTCGCGGTCGGGTTCGCGGCCGATGTTGACATGGAGGGTCTTGACGTAGTAGGTCCAGTTGCGGCCGGCGATTTTGGCGTAGGCACGGATGCTCTGCTTGTTTTCGGTCTTGGTGTTGGAGTGATCGCGCAGCACGCGGACCTCTTCGCGGGCGATATCCAGGTATGAGATGACCATATCCATCAGGTCCTGATTCTCCGACAGATCATGGTCTAAGGATGAACCGTCTGGCTCCTCGGGGGACTCGGCTTTGACGGCACGCGGTTGGGGAGAAGTCCGATCGACCTAGCAGTGGTCAGCACAGAGATACAAGGGCCCAGGGTCGCAACATAGATTTACCTTGCGCTTCTTATGGGAGGGGCGAGTAGGGGAGGAGTCTGGCGCTTCTGCGTCGGACGTTTCTTGTAGTTGAATTTCCTTGCGCCGCGCGCGACGGCGGTTGGAGAGAGGCATGATGGGCGGTTTGCTAAGAAGCCAGGGTTTTGACTGAAATCTTGGCTGTTTTCGTTTTTCCTGTTTTTGTCCGGTCTGATATTTTTTCTTTCTCTCTGTTTATTCGTGTTGATTTGCCCCAGTTCGGTCCGATGGTCTCGCTGTTGTCCGTGTCGCTTTGTGTTGTCTTTTTCGAGATGTGTGTTGTATGTTTGTGATGGTGGCGCGATGCGATCGATAACCAGCCCAACGAAGGGAGACGTAGGCAGCTGGGAAGATGCAAGAAAGACGTAGGGGGTGACAGCGAGGACGAGAAAAACAAGCGAGTTTGGCAGACTGATGCAGTAGGAGCCACCCAAGGTCAACCAAGGAAGCGCCGAGGGAAGAACCAGCGGACGGTTTGCCACTGGAATGACGCGAGGTGGGCGTGGCTGGAGGGTTGCGGATGGAGGTTGAGAAGTAAATTCGGAAGAAGGAGAGGCTGTCAAAGAAAGGGGGGGGAGGGAGTCAAGGGAGTGAGAGTGAAGAGAGAGAAAGGGACTAAGAGAATAAGGTGAGAGAGTGGAAGAGCGAGAGAGAGAGAGAGAGAGATGATGATAAATTGACGATAATGGATGATGATGAGATAACGCGCCGGTGTTTTTCAGAGCGTGACCGCTTCCGTGTGGGGAACTGGTCGGTTATTCTCTTGACTCTCTCTTTACTCTCGGTCTTCACTCTCCAATCTTTTCTTCACTTCTCCTTTTAGAAGATAAACATTGGTTTAAGAATTGGGATCGATCTCTATTTATTATCTACATTTTGGGTCGAGAGAAAAGAAGAGACTCCACCCCCCGTAAACAGAGAGTGGGACCGCGCAACAAACAACACTACACTAAGTATAGAGGACGAGAGACAGAGACATAAAGAAGAAGGTAATGCGAAAAGAGAAGAGGAAAAGAGTCCACTATAGACAGCACGCAACCTTCCGAGTGCAGGGTTCCATCGTCTTGACTCTCTCTCTCCTCTACTCAACTCATAAATCAAAACAGGTACCATCCAGGCCGGTGGAGAGAGAGACCGATGCAGCCTGCTGCAACCTGCAACAAGGGCAAATCCACCCCGGAAATTTTCAAATCCAGGTCTAGCCTCGTCCAGCGATCAGAGCCCTGCAGTTAAATACTACTCCTTCTCTTCCAACCGAACCAAAACACCCGGATAGAGCAGTCGAGTCTCGACAAACCAGGCACCGGTGGATCCTGCCCGGATAGACGATTATCTAAGCCCCGATCGCTGTTTGCGTCATGCGCCGCGTGCGGTTCTCTGGAATGTGGGAACGTATCGGCCGATCAACAGATCGAGAGTCGGATCTGTCAGGATACGGTAGTATGTGCAGGTTACATATGGAGGTCACGATCAACAAACATTGAAAACGGTGATCGGGAGAAGGCAACGCGAAGGGAAGTTGAAGATGAAGCACACATAACTGATAATACTTTATTGTAGAGTTAAACAGTCAATTAATTGACTTGACAATAATTAAACTGACGACAATGGTCAAGAATGCCAACAGTATGACCATCTCAGCACATACGATACTGCGAAACACCACGCGATCCCTCCTCCGCATCCTACAACCATCAGCCCAGCCCCCCAAAAAGGTGATGAAAAAGGAATAAAAAAGAAAGAAAGAAAGAAAGAACATACCCGTTCAGTAACCACCCCACAAAACACCGCCGACTTCTTATCCCCCAAATCCTTCAGCGCAACGCGGTCCAACCCCTGGGCCTGGCTGCCATCGTACACGCCGTTCCCAATAATGGGGAACTGGATGACGGTATCCGCGTCGTTGTGGCAGTCGTTCTGGAAATGGTCGCCGAACTGCAGCGGGACGCTGTCGTGCGGGTACTGCGCGTCGGGGATGTTGTCGTCGTGGCCCTTCTTTTCGCCTTTCAACCACATGCTCCAGGCTTGTTTGGCGGCGGCGGCTACTGCTGTGCCGTCGTATTTGTCGGGGCCTGTTTGTCTCTTGGTTAGTTTTGTAGATGTAGTCGTGTATGGATGGTCGGAAGGTATTATAGGTGAATATAAATTCAGGTAAAAAGGTATGTATGTATAGACATAGTTCCAGAGGGGAATAGAGTAAAATATTAACAAAAGAAAGAAAGAAAGAAAGAAGAGAAGAAAAACATACCACCACAATCAACAACCACATCCTTAGCAGGCAACTTCTGAATATCAGAGCCACTGTTGGGCGCAAGAGCACAAGCGACCGTTGCCGACGCGGCCAAACCCAGGATGTTGATGTACTTCATCGTATATATAGCAGACTCGACCCTCGACAATCGAACAAATCAATACAACTCAATTGATAGAATAGAAAAGTATAAAAAAGGCTACCTCAAACTCAATCCCCAGACAAAGGATCATCCCATCTTTATACCTCCCTCCCTCCATCCCTCCATCATCCCGTTCATCTATATATTATCAACCCAATCCATCAACCCTCCTAACAACACTGCCACCCTCCATACGTACACACGTAGTATTGACCAAGTATAGTAAAGCACAGCACAGCAAATCACCTCCTCCCCGAGCAACAACCCAACAAATCCATCCAGTTTCAACACGTCCCAGCTGAAAAAAAGCTCCACTAAGCAGGTAGATAGGTAGATCCCAGCCCCTATAATTTCACCTCCCACCAATCGAGGGATTGTCGGCTTCCGACGGTCGTCGTCTGTCTCGCTGTGCCCCATAAGCGGGCAAATGTATCCCCCGATATCCCCACCATACAAAAAGACAGGATGAAGGATTCCGTAGACAGGCTTGGATTCCTTCGTTCCTGGGTGGTTCCGTGTCTTGTCTTGTCTTGTGGGTTTGGGGGCTGTTTTGGATGAGGGGCTTGTCTGGGGCGAGGGATCGCCTTGCTGGTTGGTTTTGAGGAGGGGTGTTTCGGGTTTAGAGATTTTAAGGTTTTTATGGTTCTTACTTCATTTTCTAGGGGTTGGGTTATTGGAGTTCAGTGAATGTGACATGATAAATGATATACCTAGCTGGGTAGTGACAGCTCCTCCAAAGGGTCCGGGAATCAAAATGAAATTACAAATGTGAGAGAAGAATGACAGGATGGAGAAGAAGAAAGAAAAGAAAAGAAAATAAAACACCGCAGTTCGTAACGTCCATGTCAACTGATCAAAAATCGAACAAGAGAGAGAAAAAAAAAAGTCAAGGCATCTTGGAATCCCCATCCTCATCAACCTCCCGCAAACTAGGGTACAAAACGCCTCCCTCCGCCTCCGCTTTTACCGGAGATTCCTCCCGTTTGGGCGTCGGCTGTGGCGTTCGCTGCCGCGACGAACTCTCCATCCCGTCCATGTGCACATCGGACTCGGGTGAGAAGGACGACGTCCGCGCCTGCGCCGCCATCGCCCCCTCGTACTCGCCGCGCTCCAGGCGTGACGTGATGTAGTTGCGCAGGTACTCGATCAGCCGTACCTTCTCGACCCACTGCCCCTCGGACCGCTCGGCCACCTCGGTTGCCGCCCGGGCGGTGCGCAGCGTCGCCTCTTCTTCCGCCGCCGATCCGGACAGCGCCGGGTCGATCAGACTGGACGAGATGCGCCCAGGCGACCCGGATCCCGCCCGCGACGGCTGCTTGGCCGGCGGCGTGCGCTCGCCCGCGTTGTTCGTCGCGTCCTGGTGGCTCAGGTCCATGGGCTCCGGCCGCGCCCGCTGCAGGGTCCCTCCCGTGTAGCGGCGGCGGTCGTCCGGATCGAAGGCGCTACCCAGCGTGGAGGGCTGCGCGGCGCTCGACGCCGTCGGGTAGCCGGTGGTCATGCTGTCCGCCATGGTGGCCGACGGTAGGCGCGGGTACATGCTGGAGCCGAGGTCGTGGTGCGGCGGCGACACCCGGTGGCTGGCCGACACCGAGATGGGCGACCGACCGGACGTGTACGACTGCGCGCTCGAGGGCGGCGTCAGGGCTGGTGTGCCGATGGAGGGTGACTGCATGGCGGCCGGGGTGGTCAGGGCGGGGCCGGCCGCGGTCGTGGCCATGTGGGCGGGCGGCAGCTGCGAGGGGGGCGAGTGCGCGGCGCGGTAGTTCAGACCTCCCTGGACATAGTGCGCCCCAGGCTGCGCCACGCCGGCGGCGGCGACGTTGTCATCGTTCTCATAGATGGTGTCCTGCATCTGCTGCAAGAACTGGTCGATGTTGATCAGGTCGTTCTTGGTGCGGATGTTGCTCATGGGCGGCAGGTGGTAGGCGGGCGCAGGTGCGGGCGGCGCCCCGCTGGGGCTGTAACCGCCACCGCCGCCGCCGCCGGCCACGGCCACGGGGGCAGGCATGGGCTGGTACTCGGGCATCGGAGCGGTGCTCATGGGGAGCGACAGGTTCTGCAGCCCCAGCAGACGCTGACCGACGGCCGCGTAGGAGCTCGGATCGAACTGGCGGCGCTTGAGGTCGCCAAAGAATTCATTGAGGGCGTCATACCCACGCTTCTTCGACTCGTACGAGGCGTGTCCAGCCTCGGGCCCGTGGTTGAGGGTATAGTAGACATTGCCATACGAGGGATTGGGTGGCTGCGGGGGATGGTGGTGGGCCGAGTAGTACTGCGGCGCATGGGAATAGCCCTGGCTGGGGACCGCGTTCAGGGCCGCCGGCTCAAAGTACGGTGCGTACCCTACGGGACGAGCGACGAAGTTAGAATGGAACGGACCGTGATGGACACCGCCATCCATACCTTTGGCGTGGTGACCTCCAAACATCATGTCGGGGTTGCGGGCCCCGGGCTCCGGGGAGCGGACCAACACGGAGTCATCGGCGTGGGTCTTGACGTGTTTCTTCAGATCCTGGGGGCGTTTAAAGGCTTTGCCGCAGAAGTCGCACTTGTGCGGTTTGAGCGGCACATGGACCCGGATGTGGGAGGTGATGTGGTCGCGCTTGACGGTGGTGGTGCGACAACTGCCCCAGTGGCAGGTCAGGTTGAGGTTGTTGGTGCTCTTGCGACCCACGTGGCGTTCGCACACATGTTCCTGCAATGGTCAATATGATTGTGTGAGGGAAGGAAGAGAGACAACTTACGTAGAGAGCTTCAGCGCTGGGAGACTTCTCGGTGCAGCCCTGCCACATGCAGGAGAGCTCTTCGGACGGTCGCGCGGCATTCCCATTGACGGGGGTGGCGTTGGCGACGGCGGCGGTCGCAGCGGCAG
The DNA here is from genome assembly GCA_002850765.1 of Aspergillus taichungensis. Classification (NCBI taxonomy): domain Eukaryota; kingdom Fungi; phylum Ascomycota; class Eurotiomycetes; order Eurotiales; family Aspergillaceae; genus Aspergillus; species Aspergillus taichungensis. The sequence continues at coordinate 91,238 of KZ559573.1, read as the reverse complement.
CGGTCGCGGTGACGGACGCGGTGGCATCGGCGGCGGTGACCTGAGGTTGGGGTTGCGACGCGGGTTGGTCCTGCTGCGGTTCGGGGGCGGGGGCAGGGGCGGCCGGCGTGGCCGTCGACGGGGTTTCTTGGTGTTCCGACATTGCCAAGAAATCTCGGTTTTTCTTGTCCAAGTCTTGGGAGATGGGAGGAAGAGGGGACAGATGGGCGGAATGAGGGATGAATTCTACCAGGGGAGATGGGAAGAGGAGGTAACCGATCCCATGAAGTGAGGGAGATGATTCCCGATTACGATTCCAATAGAAGGAGGATGCGGTGAGCAATAGCAATAGAGCGCAAGTCCAAACACGTGTGAAGTGTGACGCGGTGGGACGTTATATAGAGAAGAGAGAGAAAGAGGGAGGCAGAGGGAGGGAGAGAGAGAGAGAGAGAAAGAAAGGGGAGAAGTGGGGAAGAAATAGAAAAGAGAGGAAAGTCTTGGGAGTAAAAGAGAGGGAGAGGGAGGAGAAGAGGAGGAAATGCGGACAGACGGAGAGCCGAGCCTTGCCTAGAAAAAACCGCTTTGCACAGCCCAGCGGAACGACTGGGCAGGATTGGCATTGGCGAGATTTAGGACAAGATTGGGACGAGACTGGGACAAGACTGGACAAGACCGGGCCAAGACTTGGTATCATGATGGTATTGGTATTGTCATCTGATGGTCATCTTATTTCATTTCATCTTCACAATCTTATCCAGATTTCATTACTTCATATCATCCATATTATTCAATGGGAGCCATGTTATTCAATGTTATTCCATGTTATTCCATGTTATTCCATGTCATTCAATATTATCCAACATTATTTACAATCCTCTTTTCAATTATCAATCTAATATAAATAATGACCCCGTAAGATGTGGTAATACCCCATCCTCCTAGTAACGAAGGCACCACCATTCCCCCCCGTCTGGGTGCCTGATTGGCCTGACCAAACCACTCCCTCCTTCTGATGAACCGAAATGGAATGGTCAGGGTGTGGATGACCAATACCCAGACCGACGCTTGGCATTCATGGACTGATTTCTTGGTTCCCGCTCCGGACTCCAGAATTCTTGGAACTTGCCATGACCAGGGGAGGTTCGTTCTTGGCATGAGGTAACTGGTCCACTGTCCATCCTGGGGGCAAATGCAATCCTTACTGACGACTGTTTGTACTCCCCTGGGAATTCAGCGATTCTGTCCGCGAATCTGGATCAGTGCTTTGTTGATATTCGGTCCAGTTCGACGCTGGTCTGGAATGGATGACTCACCGGCTGTTTTGTCCCTTTTGGGAAAAGTTTTTGATACGGTTACTAGTCTTTTCCCCTGGAATCATCCGGCCGTACTTCGGCATGGAGAGTTATCTGGGCGCTCCATGTATACGGAGTAGGTATCGTACGAGGATTCTCACTCCACACGTCGAGATCCGTTGATTACCGGGCTATTTGAAGGTAGGTCTACCATCGATCGCACCAGTAGAAACAGTAAGAAGCAGTAAGAAACAGTCAGGGCGTCAAGGGGTCGCTCCGCTCCGAGACGCGCTCTTTATGGGACCAACCATATCGAGAGAAACGACAGGGTCAGGGTAAGAAAGGGGCAAAACCATCTCTCATGGTACTAATGTCTGTTGACGAGGTCGTATTCGGGGTTAATCCCGGTATCTTGCGGTATACGGGAGTGTACTATAGATAGCAGACTATTTTTACGTGTAAAATCATGCGATTTAAACGGGCAATTGGGAGAAAAATCAATCGTGTGCCCTATTTGGTATACAAAGGTATATATAAACGCAGTACGGAGAGGGGTATATATCTGCTATATCCCGGATCAATACCAGGATATTTACCAGTCGTCCATCCTCCATATCTCTATACTGCCACCAAGCCTACCAAGACGGTAAACCCACCGACTACCCCAGGTCATCCGCCGACGGTCAGCCACAACCAAGTCCAGACAACCCCACGTGGGTTGCTTAAGTTAGCTGATAAGCCTGACATACAAACAACTACCATGTATCAGTATGGAGAAATATTATGTACAGTATGAGTAGAGATGACTGATGTTCTACTCAGCATCAAATGGAGTCAGAATACACAGTAGAATTGAAGGGTTCATTTCTAATGATGCAGTGAATAATATCTGACTCATCAATACATAATCTACATAATTTCTAGTTCATAATCCTTGCATACTTTTATCCCATACTCCAACTACAACTCCAACTTCACATCCTCTGTATACTACCTCTATCATGATATATATAAAATGATCACCCTCAACACACTCCTATCCTCCCTCTTCTACCTCCTCCCCCTCTACCTCTTCGTCCTCGCCCCCCTCCTCCGCCAATACTTCCCGTCCGACGACACCACCACCACAACGACCACCATCCCCTTCGACCCCTTCAACAACTCCCCCCTCATCCCCTCGCCCGCCGAACTAGCCACCAACCCAGACGCCTACGACCTCCCATACCTCGACCCCGACTTCCTCTCTCCCGACGACCCCTCCTCCCCGTCCTACTCCCCCCCCTCCTCCTCCGACCCCCTCACCTGCCCCCAAGACACCTACAAGACGCACATCCTCTCCCGCACGCCCCTAATCATCTACATCGAGAACTTCCTCTCTCCCGCAGAAACAACCTCCCTCCTCTCCCTAACCACCCCATCCAATTCCACCCCCAACAACAACAACAACCCCCAAAACCAATCCGGATACACCCCCTCCATAGTCTACGACGGCACCTCCCAACGCATAGACCCCACCCGCCGCCTCTCCGACCGCGCCCTCCTCCCGCCAACCGCCGCCCCCGTCCGCTGCCTCACCCGCCGCGCAGCCTCCTTCCAAGGCTGGCGTCCCTACCTCCACATCGAGCCGCTCTGGGCCCAGCGCTACAACGTCTCCGGCCACTACACCCACCACTACGACTGGGCGGGCTCCGCCGCGCGGGGCGGCGACCGCGCGACCACCTTCATGGTCTATCTCGACGATGGGTGTAAGGGGGGTGGGACGAATTTCCCGAGATTGGTGAGGCCGGTTGCGAGGGAGTGGTGTCGGTTTATTGAGTGTGGGGGGGAGGGAGAGGAGGGGAAGGATGGGGAAAAGGAGGAAGGGATTACGTTTAAGCCGATTGCGGGCAATGCGGTGTTTTGGGAGAATCTGAGGCCTGATGGGTCCGGGTATCCTGAGACGTGGCATGCTGCGTTGCCGGTTACGGAGGGGGTTAAGGTTGGGTTGAATATTTGGAGTTGGTATCAGCCGCCTAGGCGGAAGGTGTGATTTTGGATTCCTGTTTGGATGTATGTATATTATGCTGTGGGATTTGGTTAGAGTAAGTGTAGGATACTGGTAGTTGATTGAATAATGTAGATATATATGGTTTGGTTGTATGTAATGGTATGTAGGTATGATTTTTATGTACCAAATTGATATCCAAACGCCACATTTCCCATGCCGAGTCATTAGAATTACCGTCAATAAGTCAGGAACCGTCAATCATCCCACATTCATCCACTGCGTCCAGTCATCGGTGCCATTCGCACTCGCATTCGCATTCGCGTTCCCATTCCCATTCGCTGTGTCAGGCCCATTGGCAGTACTCCCCGGGTAAGGCTGGTTGCCATACCCCATCCGCAACGCCTCGCCATTCCCAAAGATATCGTCCAGCGGGATCCCCAGGTCCAGCCCCATGCCCAGGCCCATTCCGGGACCCACCGCCTGGTGGTGCGTGTCGTCCAGACTGCCCAGATCGTTGAAGTCCGGCGCGGCCGTCGACGACGTCATTGTCGGCTGGGACGTCCCCGGCTGGAAGTTGTAACCCTGCCAGAGGAAGTTTTGGTTTTGGTTCGGGATCGAGACCAGGTCTGGGCTGTTGATTGCTTCGCTGGGGGTGGTGGAGCCGTGCGAGACGGGGGACTGCAGGCGTGACCGGCTCATTGATGGTTGGGGTTGGTGTTGCGGTTGGGGTGGGGCTTGAGCGAGTTGGCTGGGTAGGCCGGTGGTGTTCATGCCTCCGCTTGAGGTTGGCCCGTGTGGGAACATGCCGAGGCTGTTTAGGTTGTCGAGGCCGGCGGTGGATAGGCCGAGCGGGTTGTTTGAGCCCATGCCGAAGGGTGTGCCGTCTTCGCGGAAGTGATCGTTTTCCAAGGTAGACATCGGCTGCGTTGGGTATACGAATGGGTCGTCTGATGGGAACATGATGGGCATGAGGTCCGGGAGCTGGGATCCGCCGGGGTATGATGGGGGCGGCGCTGATGGCGCCCGGAAGCTGGCCCCTGACGGTTCGTGCCCGGGGATCGGGAAGGAGGATAGTGATATGTTGGATGGTGCGTGCGGGTGCTCCAGTGTGGCGGGTGTGGAGACCGAGTCGCTGCGCGGAACAGGCGTGGAGGGCACCCAGCTGGGTGTGGGAGGCTGGCTCGGACGCGGTTGAGGCGACGGATGGTAATTGTCGTCCATGGTCTTTGGCGTGTTGCTGGCCTCCGCCTTGGTCGGCCGCGTGAGCAGTTGGAGCGGGAAGGTATTCGACCGCTGGGGCGCGAATCGCGCCGCCACCGCTGGACTGTTCATCGCGCCCACGCGGGTGGTCGGCGCCGGCCGTTTGAGATTCACCGGCGCAACGGCGCTCTGGCGGTTCTTGAGGAGCTCCGGGAGATTTTTGAACAGACAGTTTAGGCTCTGCGAGCACCGATCGGCGGCCATGCTCTTCTTGGCCAGGCCGCCCAGCGTCGTCTTGCCCTCCATGGCGTCTTTGAGAATGCCGTCCTTGGCCGTCGGGGAATCAGGGTTCTCGAGGACGAAGAAGAGGAGAGACAAGATGGCAAAATAGGTCGTGTACATGGTGAACCAGAACGACCCGTTCAGAAGGCCGTGCTTGTGCATGCCCGTGGTGATGTGCACGATATTCCGCGACACACTAACGCAGGCGGCAGCACAGGCGTACGAACGTCGATCCAGGCCTCGAGCCTGCGAACCGCTGGAGACGTAGTGGAGGAAGGGTCGGTACATGACCACCTGCACGTGGGCATAACTTATGCGGAGTAATTGTCGGACACTAAATTTTCCACAATCAGTACGAAGATCACCGATCCAAGCAATATCAAAAATACATACCGTTCGAGCTGCGGGGAAACTTCGGTCCCCGGTCGGAGCGTCGCCGGCAACTCCTCCATCCACGCCTGCAGGTCCCGCTCAATTTCGCGGATCTTGGAATGGCTCACCACGTAACGCTGATCCGACTTGGACCGATGTTGGGCATTTTTGACCGGGTAGATGTACTTGACGACCTTGAGCAGAATGGTTGACAGCCGCGTGTGCGCATTGGCCCCGGCCATCAGGGGCGTGTAGTCCGTGGGCGCGGGTAGAATGCCGTTCGGAGTGATGAAGTCGCCGTCGACGGCCATCGGGTATTCCTGGTCGATGTCGTCGTCGCTGAGCATCTGCGGCAGGCCCAGGAGCGTGCTCACGTAGACATCCATCTTGCGGACGACCCAGAACACACGCTTCCGGAGTTCGCGTTCGACCGGGTTAAAGTTCGCCGTCACGGAGCGGTGCAGACCCAACCGCAGCGCCGATCGCAGGGCGATCCCGACATACGAGTAGCATGTGCTGAGTTTAGCGGAGGATTGCAGGAACAGGACCATGAAACAGATGGCTTGAAGGGAGGTGAGGTCGCGACAGTCCGTGATTTCCAGAAGCTGTCGACCAGCCTTGAAGTATTGAAACCTATTCCAATTAGTCTCTCTCTCTCTCTCGTTGGGGGGTGGTAGACATACCCTTGACCGATGGCGCTCTCGTAGCCCGACACATCGAGAAGCCCCGTTCCGTCGTCGGAGAAGAGACAGCCGACGGACATGACGATGTACAGCAGCGGCAGGAAGGAATTCTCCTCGTTGGTGAACTGCTCCGTCGGGGTATCGTAGATGCGCTCCAGCATGGCGTAGAAGGATGGTTCGTGCACGAAGCGCATCAGAGAGCAACCGTCCTCCAGCGCACTGTGGCACAGACGCCGTGCGACGTCGCGCGACGGGAGGTCCTGCGTGGGCGGCAGGGAGGCATCCTGGGGTGATTCGGAGACCGACTTGGGACTCTCCAGCATCTGCTGCACCGGCCGGGTCCGCATGGAAGGGGGTTGCATGTCGGACGCTCCCAGCTGCTTCCGCAGGCGCCGGATGAAGATGATACCGGAGGTGTGCCCGTGGTAGTCCCAGTGGCCTTGGTCGTCCAGATCCAAGCAACCCGAGTTTTCCACCATGGACTCGAGCATCGACTCATCCCCCGCTGAGTCGTTCTCCGCGGATGTCGGAGGTTGGATCCCATCGGATGGGCCTCCGGTGGCCGTCACCGACTGGGGGGTATTCGGGGCGACGGAGGATTGCGACGACTGTACCGGTTGGGACGGTGGCGGGGGAGGTTTTTGTGGCTGCGATTGCTGCGATTCCCGCCGAATCGCGGCCAGCATCTGTTCGGTGGCGTGTTCATCGAATCGGGGGTCATCCAGATCGAGGTCGGGGAGCACGACCCGGAGAAGCGCTTCGGCTTTGTGAAGACGGTGTTCCAGCGCTTCGACATACTGTGGGGCGGGGTTGCGCCGACGATTGGACGGCTGATCATAAGTACATTCTACGCGAGGATTGATTAGCTAGATGTATACCAGGGGGGGGGTGGAGGGTTCTTGATCCCGTTGGAACGATTGGCATACCATAACTGTAGACAGTGCAGTGGGTGCACGGTTGCTTGCCGTCGCACTTGATCTTTTTGCGCCGACACTCATCGCAAGCCCGCGTTACCCGACGTCTCTTCTGCATGGGGAGCGACTCCTTGGATTTGGCACCGGGAAAGGAGTCGTCGCCCATGTGGATGTCGGGGTCGGGGTCCTGCGACGGGAAGTGGGAGGCATCAGGATCCTCATGGGTGTAATGGAGGGCATCGTGGGGATCGTCCTCGTTCACATTGTCGGCCGCAGTGGCGTTGAACGAGGACGGAGTAGCCATGATGAACGTGGGGGTCCAGAGTGGCAGGCGTCATGTAAGGGGAAGAAGGGAAAGACCGGAAAAGAAAGGCAGCGAAGTCGATTCGTATTGTCCGTACCCGTGGTGGGTTTGCGATACGAGCGATCGGGATGGACGATAAGCGAGAGAATCGAGTTCAGTCGGGGAAAGAGAGTTAATTTTCACATTCAGAAGCAATCGTTGGACGAGGAATTGATCGAACAATGGTTCTGGGTAAGATTTGGCCTGTTGTATATCCCTGAGGGTGGAGAGTTGGTCAGGGAGAAAGTGATGCAAGAGGAAGAAGTCTCGAAAAAGCCGTTTAGCGATAGACGCCGCCGCGATGGAGCTTTTTTCCTGTGGGCCCGTTCTTGACTCCTTTTTTGTGATTTCTCCTCCGACTTTCTTTTTCTTTTTCTGTTTGCTCCTTTGGGGTTCTTTTCTTTTCTTCCTTGTATTGGTTTTCTTTTATTTTCTGCTCATTTATTCCTTTCGTTTTCCCTTGAATCCAGACCGAGGACGGAGATCGACCAGAGGAGAGGAGAGAGGGGAACAGAAAATGAGTCAGAAAATCACTTTGAAAGAAACCGATCTAAGTCCACCAGTAGATATGCTCTGTACTAATCACATCTACCGTCATAAGCATAACTCCGTCAGCGAAGGACCGAGTGGGAAGAACAGAAAGGTAATACCCGTTCAATCATGTCATGATATGAACCGATGTGGGGAACTTCTCGGATCGGCGTTTGTTCTTTTTTCTTCTTTTTTTACGTTCTTTTTTCCCAGGCTGAGGATTGATTGGGTATCGTTCAGTTTGCCCCAGTGACAGGGCGTCCCGAGGAGAAGATTGTCTCCAGTAAGGCGCTGGGAATGGATGTAGTTCATGTAGAGAAGTTGACTGGAAGAATGTCCGCCGAGGATGAGAGTGGATTATGCAACTACGATGGACTTGTGCATATGCAGTGTATGGAAGAAGTTGTCAGGTTTCTCTTTTCTTGAAGATTATTGCCTGTTTTGTTAATTCTTTCTTTTTCTTCGTCTTCCTTTTGATTCTTCGTCTTCTTTCTCTTTTCTTGGACTTTACTTTCTCTCTTTTCTACTAATTTTTTTTTTTCTTGGTCACTCGGTGTCTAGAACATTACGTCATTGGGTGGGGACAGAAAGACACAGGAGAATAAATTAAAGAAGGAATATAGAAATTAGATATACAAAAGTCACCCCCTCAAAGCAGGCATCACATAGCTCGTAAGCGGTGCACTCAGCACTTCATGTCGCAGGGCCTCTGCCCACATCTCGACAGAAACCATCCCAGCGGGCGAAGGGAGGGCCAAGCACGAGAGGAGAAAATCCTGCACGTGCATCCACATGCCCAGACTCAATCGCTTGGCAACCTTGAGCATCCGTCCCGCGAACCATGGCCTCCCAAAGGACACGGGGCCGGCTTCACCCGTGACACTCCCCATGCGATCATTGTACTCGAGCATCGTCAGGAGAAGGGTCTCCACCGAGCCACCCATGCGGGCGTCCTGCGTCATCACGGCCTGCTGCACGGCCTGTAGAAAGGCCTCGCTGTCTTGCGGCGAGCAGCGGTAATCCCAAAGTGCTGCGCTGACCAGGATGAGGATCACCACTCGGGCGATGAACTGCCTTCCGCCCTCCGGGGTCGGAGTCCGCCTGTTGGCCGGTGTCGTCAAAGCCCGATAGACCGGCGAGGTGGGCTGAAACGCGGTGTGACGCACGGGCATGGTAGTCGGGTCGCAGCCGCGGTGGTACATGGAGAGTTCCTCGCACCGTTTCAGGAAGTCAATGAACTCCTCGCACTGTTGCCGGAGTTCATCCAGCGGGGAAAGCGCTGAGGGGGGCAACCCGGCGGGGATACCCCAAGAGGCATCGGCAGAATTAGACCCTAATGCTGACTGGCTGGCTGCTTGTTGAGGCTCGAAGAAAAAGCTGGGCCCGTCAGTCTCGTATCCCGATATGATGTAGTCCTGCCAGTTTATCAAGATACCCAGCCGGGTGTTGTAAAAAGCCGCTGGTCCTCCTCGCGCGCGGACCATCTCTCGCGCGGCCCTCATGTGCATCCAGCTGATTTCTTTCCTTCCTGGACGGGCGTCCGCATCCTCGAGGCCGGCTGCACTCAAGGACGAGATGATTGCACTATCGGAGATATCACCGAGACTATCTTCTAGACGTTCCCCATGCGTGAATGGTGCCTGGTGCGGATGCGCGAGCGAACCTTCGACGCCAACCCGACCTCCTGTCCATGCATTGGTCGCCTGAATCATGTCACTATCCCGAAATGAGACATTCCCCGTCGTGGATGCGGTTGCAAAGTTCGAATTACCCCAGTCGTTGGCGTTGGCGGATGGAAGGTGGTCGCCATATGAGTTGGACATCATTTCGTTAGCATAGGAATCGAAAAGCGCCGTGGCGGGTGATAATGGCGTTTGACTCCCAAACCCTAAGCCACTGACTTGGTCCCAGAGTGCATAGGCATCCGTAAATGAGGGCGTCAATGAAACGTGTGGAGGCAAGGGACTTTCGGCATCAGGTGAAGATATGCCTGGGACAGCCATGAAAGCCGGCTCGGTATACGTCCTGGAGGAGCCAGCCAGTGAAGGGTGTGTGGGAAAGTTGGTCGTAACTTGTGTTGGTGAAGGCGGCCCGGACTCTCCTCGTGACTGAGCATTGTCGCACCCTTTTTTCCCAATCGCGCGCATACTTCTTCCGGAGTCTTCTCCGGTCCGTTTTGATCGTCGACGTGGGCGGTGTTGTGATGTAGAACTCTCGTCGACGGTCCTCTCAGGATTGCTGTCGGTATCCTGCCGCTTTTGACGCATATACTCTTGCATCACATGGCGCTTGACTTGAGTCAGGTTACTTCGACTGTTGTTGGACGTATCGATGAATTGCCATCGTGTTGGTGACGAATTTGCCCCAGAATCATCCCGATCCCAAGTTGAGTACTCGTCAGGCATTTTCAATTTATGTCGCGGTTTTTTTAGAGTATAGAAGAAGATGATAAAGTTATATAGCTTCTTTTCCAATCAAAATGCCGGAGACAAATGCAAAGTTATATCCCTTCCAGCCAGCTGCGGATGGCCTGGAAAGATTAGAGCTTTCCCCCCGGGCACTGTAGCAACAGGAAACAATGCCAATTGTGTGGGTTCAAGCCAGACTATCGACTGCCGGCCAGGGCTCTGGCTGTTGGACTGACAAACAAGAGCCTCTTATGTTCAACATGTAGAAAAATGTCAAGAACGGATGGTGCGACTAGATTTGAACAAGGTCAATCCGGTGATGGTGAAACCAGGCTTTGATGGGACGGGAGGATTTTTCAAAGACGATTTCGTCAGAGAGGACCATACTGCGCTGCTAAATAAGCACACAAGTTCATAATGCTCGAATGTTGCGATCCATGCTGCGGATCATACTCCAAGCGGGGCGTTCTCCTCCTTCTCCCTGTCGCCGAACACTCCTAAAAAGGCTTTTGCTAAAGAAATGACGCGTTCAGATGCGATCTGCAGCTCACAACCCTCCATCATTGCAGAGGTGAATGGCAGTGATCCGGACAGTCCACTCATATTGCACCACGAGATGATTAGACATGGGGTAAAGGGCAGTGAAGTGGGCAAAAACGCATGGCTGAATCTACGAGTCAACCTTGCCCCTCTCGACAGTGGCTCAATGTCTAGCACTAGTCATGATTATGGGTGATCCAGGGTCCAGGGGCTTGCAAATATGATGAAGATGCTGACGGTTCCTGAGGAACCAAAAGTTTGCTTGGCTCTTCTTCACGCCGACATGGCTAATGGTGTTCGGTATGCCCTGTTCGGAGCCTGATACTAAGATTAGTCCTAATAACTGCGCCTGCAAGGCTGCGTCTTGGTTTCGGTTATATAGTACCCGGAAGAGCATGGAAAAGACCCTAGAAGGATTCACGAACCCTGTAAGCTGTCCAATTATCAAGCGCACAGCACTGAAAATCTTCGGTCCTTCGGATGGAATCCACCATTGATGTCCCTAGATCGATAGGATTCCTTGGCACTGCATGTTGTACCAAGTGTCAGCTTTCTGTCGTTTCCCTTCCTCTGACTTCTTCTTTCCTTTCATTTTCTTCTTATCACCTCCTACCTCTTTCTTGTTAGACGACCCCACCGACTCTCCGGGGCTATGGCAGTTCCACGGTGATTGTTCGAGGCCAGCGTCCTGTTCGTTCGCTAAGTCTCCGATGGAGCTTCCTACGACCTTGGCATGGATAAGCAACTGAAACAGCACTTCCAATGATGCGACTTGATCCTTTCAGCCCGCAAATTCATGACGTCGGAGCCAGAACGGCCATCACCGTTCTAGCCAAGTTCATGATCTGTACGATCTGGATGGACGGATTAGCTGTTGGGATCAGCGACGAATGTGCCTTGTTGGTAGAACCTAGCAATCTAGCAACCTAGAAACCTAGCTTACAAGATGACGGGAGTTAGAAATATCAATATGAACTAGATAGTCCGTACTTTGTAGACGGGGCTGTGGAAGCTCAGTGATGGGAAGTGGTAGAGCTGCTGGTCTGGGCCGATACCCATGCCGCTAGCCATCTATAGTGCGATGCCAGACAGGGATTGCTGCCTCAGGTATACTTTTTTCAGATTGTCGTGTATATCTGCAGATTGGAAACAGGGGTGAGACAACCTACCCACGACATTGGCAGTGCAATACTCGTGCCCACTTTTACAGTTGATCATGACAATAACCGATACGTACTATATTGCGATGTAGTATCCTTGATTGGTATTATGTTCACTGCACTGCCACCTCCTCCTACCCCAAACAGCAACTGGTATAAAATTTAGGGAGGTATACAATGTGTCCCTGCGACACTGTCGCTTATCCATCGTAGTTTTCTGAACAACACCTTCATTAATTTCCCTTTACATTGGACCGTTTCTTACTGTGAGAGCTTGGGCCCATCTAAATCCTGGAGTTCGAGAGGGACAATATCATCGCCATCCATCAGGAATGCCCCATACAGTAGGGTGGAGGCTGAGTAGTTTGTCGAAGGTCCGGTTCCTGACTCTGATTCAACCCTCCTATACATTGGACAACTGGCACTTGGTGGGCCCATTGTGCCTATGGTTCACGAGGATTTTATCACCGAACCACAGCCACCACCATGAAGACGTGCCAAAGCACAAGACGCTGCTTGTATATGCTTTGGTATCCCGATTGGCTAGATAAATGTCTCCCGTCATAGGTATGCGAATCCGTAGCGTTCAATTGAATTGATGTTCGCAACGCTGGTGTGGTTCACAGTAGGGGGCGGTGTCTCCTTCGAGGATGCCGGAAAATTCGACGAATATTAGCACAACACTCCTTCCTCCCTGTCAATATTGTCGCTACCGTAATTTCTCAGCGGCACACGCGGATCGAACCAGGAGGGTCCGACGTGGACAATCAAAGGTTGGAAGTGACCAGGATATACTTGGAACAGCGATCATTGCGCTATAGATTCATCTTCACATGGAGATACACCATATATTGCACTAATAAGCAAAAGTATCCGTGTAAGAGCAACATTGTATTTGTGATAGTGATGACTGGTGTTGGCTGGTGTTGACTGTGTTGATGGAATAAAGGAACGGAGCCTGACGATGATGGATCGGAGGCGGAGATAAATTCTCACCGCCTTAGCAAAGAACGGGCAGAACGGGCAAATCGATCCTTTCTTTTGAACTCCGCGTCGCCGACCGGTAGACGAGCCAGCCTGTCCCTCACGCGTTCCTTATTGTGTTGCCGGACCCTGTTGTCTTCATCAGTGGTGTGTCGCCTTGCAAAACCTTGTGTTTAAGTTACAGTTGCGTCCCTCCTCATCGCTGTCTCGGTTCGTGCTCGCCGGGCAGACTTCGAGATTCCGATCATCTTGCATCAACCTCCGAAGAATTTCCTCCTGCGCCGATCCTGGTATAATCCCAGCAGGGATTGCGAACCGTGCTTTGACCTGCGCCCATCAGTTCTCTGATTTCGAGCGTGTAATTGCCGGCTTGTTACATCTGGCTCCTAGAATAACGTTGGAATCGGTGGTGGCCACTCCCAGGATGCCTCCGGGGGTTGGGATCAGACCAGAATTCACCACCTAGACAGATCAAGCGCCGGCCTCGTCCATCTTCACGAGGCTGAAATCCACACTGATACAGAATTCTTCGTGGGTTTTGATATAATACAGCGCCGCATCTTTTCGCCCAGATCGCTGGGGTTCTCGTCCCCTTGAGAAGCAGCACAAGGGTTGCGATGGCTGGCGATACGGACGCGCCTGCGAATGGCACCCCCGCGAACGGTCCCAAACACGATCGCAAAACCACCATAAACCCTTACGAGACAGACCCCGAAGTCATCCCCAAGGATGATCCCTTCCTGGCGCGAAGCGCACACTATGGTCGGTACATGGCACGTGACAGTGATTTCCGCCCCCGCCATGATCGCTGGTACGAGGTCGATTCCGAAGCCAATTCGTACTGGCAGGAGATTGTGAAATCATCCTGTACGCCGGAGAATTCGTTGAACATACCGGGGGAAAGGGAAGCTTTTGCTGCGGGCAGCATTGTCATCCGAGTCGACAGCGAGGTGGTCACCGATGAAGCTGCAGCAATGTTTTCATGTGTCAATGCGAATGAGTTGAGTGCCGCGAGAAAGGCGGAGGATGTTTTTCGGGATACGGACGTCACTGTGCCTGTCATATATTATTGCGGGATTGTTGACGGGAAGAATGTGACTGTGGAGTCACGGCTTCCGGGCGTTTCTCTGGATGTGGCTTGGGGGTACTTGACCATTGACCAGGTCAAAATGCTCAAAGATCAGTGTCGTCGAGTGTTGGAGCGTCTAGGAGGCGCTGAAACGGCCCCAGAGCCTTCCTACGTTTGCGGCGGACTCAACTCACATACGCCCCCGGGGATCTCGACTTCCGAGAAAGATATATTGTTTCAGGAACCACAGGAAGAGGAGAGCCTCTGTTTTGTACACAATTGTATGGCTCGGTCAAATATCATTGTCAACGACGATCGCATTGTGGGATTGCTGGACTGGCGGAATAGTGGATTCTTTGGCCTGCAAAGAGCCAATAAGGTCCATCGACAGTTCAGGGGTGAACATGCGGACGGGGATTCTACGTGGGCCGATATATACGAGGGTGTCTCGTGCTCTCAAGGAGGGGATGAGCCTACTGGAGATCGCTCTGTCACCGCAGCCAAAGTGAAGCCGGAGCCTTCTCAGATGAATTTGGACAGGGTTCCCTTGGACGAAAACGACGAAGTGAAAAATGCAATGTCCCAGTTGGACGGATCGGACTTGCCTGAAGAACATCCTACCTCGAAAAAGATCGCGGATCTCAGGCAAGGGTCAGTCTCAAGGGCGTCTTCGTCGGATCGGTCATCCCCACCAGTCTCTGTAAAGCCTGGCTCATCTGGGAGAAAGTCGACCACTGGTGCTACTAAGAAAGGTACGGGAAGGAAAACTACCGGCAAGAAACGCAAGCTCGACGCAGACGAAGAGAGTATCGATTCTCGCCGATCCAACACGCCAACATCTACCCGGACAAGCAAAGCTCCGGCGCCAAAAAAGCACGGCCCTGCGTCTCTCGCCAGCTCTCCAGTCCCGGAGCCACCGAGGAAGAAAGGGAGGCGAAAAAGCACGAAGAAATCTGTCGAGGATGATGAGGACTCAGATGAAGATGGCGGGATATTCTGCGTCTGTCGCAAACCTGACAATCATACGTGGATGATCGGCTGCGACGGAGGCTGCGAGGACTGGTTCCATGGAAAGTGCGTGAACATTGACCCGCGAGACGCCGAGTTGATCGAGAAGTACATCTGTAAGTGGCCAATCTACCACCTCCTCTATCCGTATTCATGTCGGCTAATATCCTTTAGGTCCTAATTGCCATGAGAACGGCAAAGGCCGCACCGCATGGAAGCCGATGTGCCGGCTGACAGAATGTCGCAAGCCTGCTCGCTATCTCGAAAGACCTCGCAGTAAATATTGCTCCGATGAGCACGGGCGAGAGTTCATGCGACAGAAAGCCGCGTATCTCAACCTGGACTTTGACACAGGATCCCAGCGGCGAATTCCCGCAGCAGTCAACGGATCTGCCACCCCAAACGGAGTAGCTACAAACGGCCACCCCAGCGGCGAAGCCGACGACCTAGGCAGCCGCGGCGGCGTCATCACAGCAGCCGATCTCAAAGCCATTGCCACAGGCGTATCCTCCGTCGGGGAGTTCCGCAAGCTCGGCGCGCGGATCGTGTCCCCCCCTCCCGATGAGGTAGAGGAGGACGCAGCGACGGGGACAAAGACCAAGCGCGCGAAGAAGCTGGGTCTCGACGCGGACGTCGACGGGCTCAGTTACTCGCCGGACGAGGCATCGAAGCTCGACGAACTGCGCCAGAAACGCGCCGACCTGCTCCACCGCCAGCAGATGCTGGAAACGCGCAACACGTTCCTGGCGCTCGTTCGCCAGCGTTCGAAGAGCGTGCTCGAGCGTCTGAAGCAGTCTGACCCCAAGGGCGGCTGGAAGGACATCTGCGGGTTCGACTCGCGGCTCGCCTGGTCGGACGAAGAGTTCGACGAATGGCGTCTATCCGAGCTGGGGTCCAACGCCCTCGCCGAGGGTACCCCCAAAGCACTGGCCTCCAGTTACCCGGACGACGTGGTTGACCAGGACGGCGACGTCCACATGAACGGATCGAAACCCGACGACGACGATCTCTCCAGCGCGACCCGCGGCGTCTGCACTAAGAAGCGCTGCGAGCGACACAAGCAGTGGGTCAAAGTCCATCAGCAGGAGCTGCTCTTCGAGGAAGAAACCCTCGGTCAGGACCTGGCCAAGTGCGAGAAGGAGGCGCAGAATGTCGTCGAGCGTGCGGTCCTGCGCATGTGGGCCGAAAAAGACAACGCCCAGGTTGGGGGGCAGTGATCTCCACATTCTATCATCATCATCATCACCACCACCACCACCACCATCTTCCTCTTTTGCTTCATTTACTTGGAAGATACGTTTATGACTTGTTACAAACGCTGGAAACAAAAGTACCAAACGTGCTCAATATCATTGATACCCTTTTGCGGGATAAAGGTGGGATATTTGAAATGGAGTTTTCTTACGAATCTCTTGGGCAGCGAGAGTCGCTACATATTCGATGCATTGATTGGCGTTTTTTATCCTCTGTTTCTTCTACTTATTTACTTATCTTTCTCAAGGTCAGGGAAACTCAAAGCCTGTCGCTGAGCCGGCTGTATGGATGTTTGGTGATTAGATAGAATTGATATGTACTTGTAGTAGTAATGTGACCTGAATTCCTACTTGGTTCTTTTCAATAGCATATACAACTGCTGAAGAAGTGTAAGAAGACCAATGCTTGTTTCTGTGATTTCCCTGGACACTGGTCCAGAAACAGTTACTGAAACCTGCTTGTATTAATAAATACATTCCGTGAATGGTAGAGAATAAGAGCTTGCAACCAGCTGCCAACAAAATCACCCGCGGAATATATAGTAAGTAATATCCTCTTCACGCGAGCTCCTCAACCAAACAACAAAAGAAGCCAACACATCACCCACTCCTCCTACCCCTTATTATATTAAGTCTAATAATAATACACAATTACAGAGAGGCTTTGCTCTTCATGGCTCCCGGGAAGTCATTCTGGAGGGCATCCCAGAGCGGCCGCCCGCCGACCTGCAGGTCCTTAAACGCGGGGCAGGTGAGGTTCAAGAGTGGCACGGCCAGTTTCTGGGTGACGAATTCCAACGGCTCAGCCAGTGTCTTGTAGATACCGGAGAGTGCATTTGGACTGGCGAACTTGAGGACCTCGGCTACGAAGCACAGCAGATTGTTGTCCTCGAGGAGGGTGGTGAGGTTGAGGATGCCGCCTGTGAGGTCGGACGTGTCGACGCCAGTGAAGCTGTCGACTTCGCCAGTGTTGCCGCCGATGCTGAGTATTCGATTAGTGATGGGACTCGAGGGTGGGCGCATACGAGATAGGAAGACAGAGGGAGGCTCACCTTGCCAGCTCCGGATGCTTGAGCAGCCAGTCGACGAGAATGAGATTCAGCTCGACCAGGCCGAAATCTACGGGTGTCTTGTACCAGTTCTCGGGGATACGCTCCCACCCCTCACGGTACTCGAGGTTGTCTTCCTCGCCGTAGATGGCGTAGAAGTTGCGGACGTGCTCCTTGGCTGTGATGCGGTCAGCTTGACTCCACTCTAATATCGTCTTGTCATCAGCTGATCAGATCATAGGTAACGTACTCAAAACACCCTCGGGTTGCTCGCGCGAATGGTTTCGGAAGAGTCGACCTGGGAAGATATATCCGGCATTGCGCGCGATCAGGCCGGTCACCGGGCCGTAGTAGAAGTTGGGGTTCGTCATCTTGGTTTCCTCGAAGCGTTGGGCCGCCCGATCAGACATCAAGTCCATGGAGAAAGTGCCGTCCGTGGACATGTCGTACCAGGACTTGAACTTGTCCATGTTCAGAGTCCAGCTGTTGTTCGTCACGTAGAGATCGTCGCGGGTGTTTGAGGAGTCGGATTCGATGAAGTTGTGAGAGCCGATCAGGCCTCGGGGTTCGCCTGGAATTGTCAGTAACGTTTCCAACACAAATTGGGCGTTTGGCTTCGGAGGCCCGGGCTGGAGTGATTAGTTCGTACCCAAGAGTCCTCCCAGATTGCCGAGCAGGTTGTTCACGCCGGTGTCGTGGCCACCGATCGAGAAGCTGGGGTCCAGAGACAGCGGGTTGCCGGTCCAGACGACACCCATAATCGCCAGGATCGTCCCCAGG
Organism: Aspergillus taichungensis; assembly: GCA_002850765.1. Classification (NCBI taxonomy): domain Eukaryota; kingdom Fungi; phylum Ascomycota; class Eurotiomycetes; order Eurotiales; family Aspergillaceae; genus Aspergillus; species Aspergillus taichungensis. Next base: position 73,404 of record KZ559573.1, on the reverse strand, counting down.
TCGACTCCCATGCCGAAGACTGTATTTCGAGGTTAGCCCAGTCTCTCCCCCACCGCGTTGACTGGCAAGCTGACTGACCTTTGTTCACTGCAACAATGACTTCGCCAAACTGGTCACTGTTAGCCACGCTCCCCTCCTGCAACAACTCCCGACCCAGAGAGACTTTACCGACACCACCCCGCTGCGGGGGATGTAGCCATGGTTGGCCAGGGCATTGAGGCCCGGGCAAGGGCCACGCTGGTCGCCCTTCTGAGGAGGGTGAAATTCATGTTCGCCGGTGACTGGTTTCTCTGTCAGTAGCTGTTCATCCCTCTCGCGCGAACGACATACTATCAACAGGGTCTTTCATATCATCGAAGAGAAACCGCTTGTCATGCACTGCGGCATCATCCTCCTGGGCCTGCGCATACGGGCAGCGCTTGTGCAGACCGGCGTGGCCATTATGGAGGTTCGCAAACCCGGCCACCGCAGTACTCAGCGAGAGCAGAACCGCAAGCGGCTGCCGTCCAAAAAGATGCATCATGAAAGACAGGCCAGTAAACACAATGACTCGAACGAATGAACCAAACAAAGAAATGGATTAACGAGCGACAACTGAACAGCAAACAACAGCGAATAAGGAGTGTGGTGTTTCTACGAGGATGACCACCTGAGAAATTCCCAGCAATCTCTCAGCCCGTGCCCAAACAAGAAAGCCATGCGATCATCATCGCCTAATTCAATGGGCCCCTATCTCGACCACTAGACCTGGTCTTGACTCGGTCCTCGGGCGGATTACTCGATGCTGAGTCATTATATTCCAGTGGGACGCGACACGAGCTTTACAGCGAGGTGAACCGGCGACTATCAGGGGAGAGAGGCAACAAACCCCGGTATTACAATCGTGCACAGATGAAGCCGTGTAATTACGTCCCACTACAGCCTCATAGGATGGAGACAAGACTCTCTTACCCGATATAGGTTACCGACAAGCCCCTTGTGGTGGTGACCGACCCCGTGCGAGTGGAGAGGAAGGTTTCGTGCCTGACGATGTTGAAGGTTGTGGCGTTTCAACCCCTTAATTATTTTTTGATGGTGATTCTTCTAACGGGAATGATGAATTTAGCCGTAACTCTAATGACAATTATCATAAGAATGATCATTAATATCGTTGGCATGTGCTGGTGGTGTCGTGTGCCCCCAAGAACGGTGCCTGCTTACCCAATACGAACATTGGTTCTTTGGATGTGCAACCGACATTAGTGCAGAGCAGGGGTTGACGCAGATCCCACCTGATTCAGGCAACAGATGAAATGATTCTCCTAGGCCCAGATTCTGACGCTCATTTCATACCGTTCTTTCTCTGGCAATTGTCTGCAAAGGTCACGAAACTATGTCCACCAAGGCAATCCTCTTCATGATATAGCCAAGGAGTCAGAATAAGCCAGATAAACTCCAATAGCAGGCCGACGAAGGAGCCATCTGTTGATTGTTTATCGCCTTCAGGATGCTGGGAACACGGAGCACCATCTTGGCATTGCTTAGACCGACCCACCCGGTAAGGTTCATGCTAGGGAACTTGGGACACTTGACAGTGGCGGCCCTGACGGGCTAACAGCCGTCCCTATCCCCGCGGTGGGCCTCTTGAACTCCTGAATTGCCGATCCAGCGGCTCAGCGGCGTCTTTTTAGGCTTAGGGCTCGCTTGGCAGACAGGGACCCTTTTCCCCGGCGCCTGCATCGGGAAAGACAAGACGACGGAGAAAACAAGAAACAGAAAGCGAATAGTAAATCCCCGGGGATATCAACTAATGCTGTATTTTGCAGATCGCAATGATATGCCGCCTTTCCAGTTCGTTCGAGATAGTCATTGAGCTTCTAACGGGTTCATCTTTTCCCCCTGTCGGTTACATGCATGGCGAAGAAGACTTTTTCGGGTATAGTATTCCCCCTGGTGGGAGGACAGAAGGATTAACTAGTGGCCTGAACGTGGCGAAAAAGTAAAATATCAAAATAAAGGGAAAAAAAGAAATCACCGGCATGACGGTGGGACATGGAATTGCATCGATGTTCAACGACTAGTGAGTCCAGTCTATCGAGATTGGTCCGCAAATCCTCGCGGCCAGTTGCCGGAGAGGAATGGGTCTGTCACCGCAGTCCTTTTTGCACTTGCAGGTGGTTGATCTTCTCGCCCAGCCCATCTCCCATTATCCATCTCTCTCCCGATCTCACCGTCTATCATCTCACTTCCCCGGATGATAGCCTGTGGAGGTCAAGATGCGTCTGTTTCGAGTGCTGGGCGTCGCCCTGCTGGCGACCACTGTGGCGGCGAGTATGAAGGAACTGGAGGCGATGATGCCCAAGTGCGCGGTATGCATGTCTGGATCGACTGGAACGTTGCCCCTCACTGACCTGTCGCAGCTTAAATGCATGGCGCAGACTCTGCCTGAGTCCGGTTGCGCCCTTACCGATCAAACCTGCCAGTGTACCAATGCCTCGTACGTCAAGGAGTTGGAGAAATGTGTGCTCGTCAGCTGCTCCATCCGCGAGGGCCTCAGTAGGTAGTGGGATCCAAGTGTGGTTGAATGAGAGGGCTGACCTGGTGCAGCGACGAGAAATGTCACCTCGCAGGCGTGCGGGGAGCCTATCCGCGATCGAACGAAGGCTGTGTCGATACCTGGGATAGCCGGGCTGATACTGGCGGTGATTGCCTACCTTCTTCGAGTAGTTGCGAGACTCCGGTGGTGCGGAGGGGTATTCGGGTGGGATGATATAACCATGTCCCTTGCTATGGTATGCTTGCCCGGGTTGAGCGGTATGGTCCCTGGCTAAGAAGATACAGGCTTGCGTCATTCCACTATCGGCGCTCTCCGTCAAGTGTATGTTGTCTCCGATTCCATTTACCATTGAGACTGAACTGACCCCGCACAGTGGCAGAGCTCGGCTTGGGCAGGGACATGTGGACTCTTCCATTCGACAATATTACCAAAATTCTATATGTTAGTTGGCACAGCTTACCCGAAAGTTATAGCCTATGGAACTGACGATTATAGGTCTACTTCTGGGATGAACTTCTCTATCTCAGCGTCCTTCCTTTGACCAAAATCTCCATCTGCTGCTTCTACCTGCGCATCTTCCCCGAACGCCGGTTCCGTACAGCCACCTACGTCGTTATCGGTCTCAATGTCGCCTACATGATCACGTTCGTCCTCATTTCCGTCTTCCAATGTCGACCTCTCCCGGGCGCGTGGCACCACTGGGATGGCGAGGTGAATTACCACTGTAACAACATCAACGCGCAGGGCTGGTCGGCAGCCCTGATCAACATGGCCTTGGATATCATTGTGATGTTGCTGCCGTTGAAACAGCTCTATGGTCTCAACCTGTCCTGGAGGAAGAAGGCCTACGTCATGTGCATGTTCAGTCTGGGCATTTTGTGAATATCCCTCTCTTCCGACCTGCATTGTGCTTCTCGCTAATACAAACCTTTACAGCGTTACCCTCGTCACGATCCTGCGCCTGGAGTCCCTAATTCACTTTGCGACCACCGAGAACCTGACCTGTAAGTGACTCTACAATACACCTCACCTCCGCTGTGTTTCTCATCTTATTTAGGGGACTACGTCAAAATCGGATACTGGAGCACGATTGAATGCCACGTTGGGATTATCTGCGCTTGTCTCCCGGCCATTCGATCCCTTCTGCGGCGCGTGGCTCCCCGCGCCTTCGGCGACACGGAGCGTGGCAAGACATACGGCACATACGGCTCGAATTCGCAGGCCCACAACAACACGGGTGGCTTTGGCGTCACCACCCAAGTGCGGACCCTCAACAGAGACCATGACTTTGTGCCCCTCGATGACATGGAGACGTCGAGTCGGGCGAGTCTGAATCGGCAGGCACCGTGGAGCGGGCCTGTCCATTAGGGGTCCGAGAGGCGGGTCGACGGAGTCCATTCCGTACCTTTCTTTTTTTATTTTCATTATTATTTTTATACCTTTTTTTTTTCCTCCATTTTTTTCTTTGTCTATCCATAATTTACTATTTTATTACTCATATTATGTTGGGGGGGGCACGGGTTTCGGCAGGGCTTATCATGGACATCAAAAATACAGTTAATATCAATTTCTCCTGTTGGGTAGGATAGGGTTCGTCAGCCCAATGGTAAGAACTGTTCATGATCAGGGGTCTGACGACAAGGGTCGACTCAACCGACAGGAGAACAACCACACTAGTTAATCTCAGCTTTATCCGGGTGGGGAGAACGTGCTCTTCCTATAAGATTTTTTGGTTTTTTTCATTTCCTTTTTTCCGCGCAAGCATTTGACTAAAATGATTTTAGACTCACTAAAGTCCCAGGCCCGCTACACCCAGCGGCACAGGGCTTATTATTACTCAAAGGCAGTTAGAGTGGAGATGACCCACCCGTATTAAATCCTAGCGTGAGGGGATATCCGTCGTACTTTTTAAAGCGCGATTGATATGCCCTCGTGTCGAGGACCTAGAAGTTTTAGTAGACATCGATACGGTAGGGACCGACATGAATGAACGGGGGTCAGCGTCCTGGCCCTTCTCCACGGAGATTACGAGCTGACTCGGGGGGGACAATACCTCTGATTACAATGATCTGAATGGAATTGTACTGGGAATCGATGCGCACCGCGTGGTCATTGGCCCACTCGTGCCTATCGAGGATTGGGAGGCCTAGAGAATCGGAATCTAGATGTCTCTAGTTGCTGGTCCATTGCCCCTGCGCCGCAGATGTCTCTCCACACCGGACTGTTCCTGGCGCACCAGAAGAAACCCGCCTCTGCCCTAATGGTTCGGAAGAGGGTATTGGGAGCCGTGTCTTGGTGTGCCCCCCTGCGTGGGTGCTGGCTAGGGAACGACAGACTTGTTCCGCGCGTGTCGATCCCCGTTAGGCGGTCCCTGCCCTGGATGACCTAAATGACTGGGTATAGGGAGGTTTAGGAGATCCTGGAGCGTGTTTTCCTTATGTCAGAGCTGGCTTTATAATGCGCTGGGAGCCAAAAAGATCCACGCCCTGGTCTCATCCGCTCGTTACCGTCTCTCTTTAAGTTGCTATTTTGTGTTTGTGTTTGTTGTTTGTTCTTGCTTTACTTTGCTGTGACCATGCGTGTCTCCGGAGCGCTGGGACTGTGGTCCACTCTGTCCGTGCTGTCTGGTGTGCTCGCGTCGTAGGTGCAAAGTAAAGCCCCCAAGTGCAAGGGAACAAAAGATCGCTGATCCAGACGCAATAGGCACGACTACCATGCTCACAATGCCCATCAGCGTTCGACCGAGACCACCGAATACGACTACGTAGTCGTGGGGTCCGGCCCTGGTGGCGGTCCTCTCGCAGCCAGACTGGCCATCGCGGGCTTCAAGGTCCTGGTGCTCGACGCGGGCGATGACCAGGGCAATGCCACGGTGCAGAAGATCCCTGCCCTCCAGCTGCAGTCCACCGAGTACGAGCCCATGCGCTGGGACTACTTTGTCAACCACTACTCGGACCTCGAGCGCCAGAAAGAGGACAGCAAGATGACCTACCGCACCTCGTCGGGCGACTTCCATGTCGGCTCAAACCCTCCGGCTGACGCGGAGCCCTTGGGCATTCTGTATCCCCGTGCGGGAACGCTGGGTGGATGTTCCAGTCACAATGCCATGATGTAAGTAAGGCTACACTGGAGACAATTGTGACATATACTCATCAATATGTGTAGTACCATCTACCCCTTCGAGAGAGATTGGGAGCAGCTGGCCGCACTGACCGGCAACGACTCCTGGTCCGCAGAGAACATGCGCCAGTACTTCCAGCGTCTCGAGCGCAACCGCTACATGCCCACCTCCATCATGGGCCACGGATTCGACGGTTGGTTGACCACGAGTTTGACCAACCTGCAGCTGGTCATTGAAGACGCGAAGATCCTCTCCCTGATTCTGGCCGGCGCCACCGCAGCCGGCAAGACCATCCTGGGCAAGGCCATCACCACTGTCGCCGGCCTGGCCGGCGTGCTGCTGCGTGATCTCAACAACCCCTTCCCTACCCGGGATTTCGAGACCGGACCCTACCAGGTGCCTCTCGCCGTCGACGTGCCTGAGTACAAGCGGACTGGCCCGCGCGAGTTCCTCATGGACACGGCCAACGCCCGCAACGACGACGGCTCCCGCAAGTACCACCTCGACTTCCAGCTCACCACGCTCGTCACCAAGGTGCGCTTCGACCACTCGGGCCCCACGCCCCGCGCCGTCGGCGTCGACTACCTCACTGGCAAGAGTCTCTACCGCGCCGACCCGCGCGCGACTAAGGAATCCCGCGGCAAGCCCGGCCACGTCATGGCCAAGCGCGAGGTCATCCTCTCCGCCGGCTCCTTCAACACCCCCCAGCTGCTCAAGCTCAGCGGCATCGGCCCCAAGGACGAGCTCTCCCGGTTCGGCATCGACACCGTGGTTGACCTCCCCGGCGTCGGCAAGAACCTCCAAGACCGCTACGAGACCGGCACGGTCGGCAAGGCGCCGTCGGACTTTGTCCTCACCTCCAAGTGCACCTTCATGTACAGCCTGCCGGACCCCTGTCTCGACCAGTACGAGAACAACCCGATCAACAAGGGCACCTACACCACCAACGGGATCGCCATCGCCATCATCCGCAAGTCCTCCGCCACCGCCGAGGACGAAGAGCCCGACGTGCTCGTCTCCGGCGCGCCCCTGCACTTCCCCGGCTACTACCCGAACTACGCCAAGGAGGGTCTCTCCGACGCGCAGCACTGGACGTGGATCACGCTGAAGGCGCGCGGCCGCAACAACGCCGGCACCGTCGAGCTGCGGTCGACCGACCCGCGCGACACCCCGGTCATCAACTTCCACTCGTTCGACGAGGGCGTCACCGACGACGGCGCCGACGAGAAGGACCTGCAGGCCGTGTACGAGGGCATGGAGTTCTCCCGCACCATCTTCAAGGACCTCATCCCGCTCGACGGCGGCTTCGAGGAGGTCTGGCCCGGCCCGAACGTCACCACCGAGAAAGACCTCAAGGACTTCATCAAGCGCGACGCTTGGGGTCACCATGCTTGCTGCACCGCCGCCATCGGCGACGATGAGGACCCCGCTGCTGTGCTGGACTCGGACTTCCGCGTGCGCGGCGTCGAGGGTCTGCGTGTTGTCGATGCGTCTGCTTTCCCTAAGATTCCGGGCTACTACATTGCTCTGCCGATCTATATGATCAGTGAGAAGGCCGCGGAGGTGATCATTGCGGATGCTAAATAAGTTTCTCTCTCTGTCTGTTTGACTATCTACCTTTCTTTCTTGTTCTTATTTTTATTATATCTTATTATTCTTGCCGTGGGCGGTGGTATATACAGTCACCGGTGATTAATCTACCATGCACCGTCATGTCATTATGATAATCCAGGTGATAATACTAGATTTTTTTTCGATCATCCATATAAATGTGTACTTAATCACTGTATATTACAATCAAGATTGAGATCTACCAAGTATGTTTATGTTACTATGCGTACCTACAATTCTACAACATCATAGGAAATCCGTTCTAAATCTCGCGAATTTAGCGAGAGCACTCAGGGGCTTGCTCGGTGAAGTATCTTTTGATATCACATGCAATACTAGGTAAGTAAGATGAGGTAGTCAATTCTACTGGCAGATCCCACTTTCTGGGGTGAGATGGAGGAAATTACCGGATATTGCATCAGTTGTACCGAGATGATCCGATCGTTTAGGGTAGATCTCCTGAAATGAGAAAAGCCGGAAGAATACTACAGCCGAGTTACAGGTGGAGAAAGACAGCACATGCCTGGCAATTATATCTCCTGTTCGCAGATCACTGCAGCCCACGAGTTCATAAAGGCTGAACAGCAGGGTTGATTAGCTAACTATTTGACTGATGACTCGGAGTCGTGTTGCTTTATTCAGCCAGGGGATTTAGTAGTCATTTTCACTATATTAACGTATCTGTAATGGCTAACGTGAGACTAGAATGTCCTTGATGCCATCTCATACCGTGGTCAGAAACACGAGCGTTGGTTGAACGTTCAAGTAAAAGTAATTAGATCGGGATTAGGATCTGGTTTGTGAATGATCAAGTGATAGATGGGCAATACCCACTGCTATATTTTATTAGTGTAGATATAGAACAGTGAGATAGTAGGTATGCAATCATATATAACTTGGTGAACAGTTATCAACTTGCATTATCACTCTTATATTGTTATATGAATGGGTTATATTTATTATCTATAATCATACTACGACTAGCACCAACCATCATACAGCCACTGGCAAGCCCTGACAACTTTTGACAACAGTATCAAGACGCTTAAAGTCATTCTATGCCCTACCTGAGACTTAAAAACTTGAGATATTCCACAGTCAACATCATTGCAACAACAGCACAAAACCCCAGTTCCTGAATCTTCTCTCATCCTCTCTCACCCAACAAGTGGATTCTCCCCAGACCAGCTCTTTTGCTTCAGATGGACGAGGTGAGAAAACATCAGAGGAGCGCGCTTGACATGCGACTTTTGCAGAACTCATCCGACATTGCCACAATCTCCTTTGGCGGCTGCGGAGTGTTGAAGATCTTTCTGTCTGTGAAATAGGGGCCGTCACCGTCTCTGCCGGGAAATGCCACCCAATACGATTACATTTGTGATTGAATCCCGCACAATTCTGGAATATCAGTCATATCAAGCTTGACCAAACTACTGACTGAGTTGGTACTTTGGTGCAGTGGGTGTCACAAGACAACGAGACATCCATACCTCGGGTTGCCGCTACCGACAACGTGAAAATGATGCACCGCGGTTATGTCAATCCTTGGCCAAGTTAGAAGGATTTGATCGGCGATTTAGGCCGCTTCCTGCTAGTAGCGAGAAGGATCTCGAACGCCATGGGCGGTTGCCGTCAAGAAACATGTGCGCGACACCATATCAAACCTATGCAAGGTACTTGCAGTGCGGGGAGAGTTCGCGCTCGATGATGGTGTGTGTTTTGGCAACCTCGCTAATGCACTGGTAAGACTGGACTATCAAAGCTGGTCTAGACCTGAGTAATTCTGCATCCATCCTGTTGATGGCGGAAAAGCTAGCTTGAGACTGTGATTGAGTACAAGCCACCCCATAGACTCCTGGGGGAAGATGTACGTGAAGGATTTCGGCCAATGTCTTTCTGGCAGGAAGTTGTCAGCTCAAAAACCATACGAACAGACAAACCGGGAAGCAGAAATATATTCCTGCGCGAATAAGGGGGTCTGCAGTTGTCCCACGGTTCCATGAATGATCCAACGAGGTGTCTGAATTTATGATCTTACGCTGGGATACCGGTCATAACAAGCCTGACTACATTTTGGTGCAGTGACTATTATATCACAATCGGACTTATAGATTGCAGCCTTGGGTACATCAAATGACGATTAAGGGGGCTTTGGGTTCCTGTCTCACGAATTCTAGCATTTCGCCAGAAAATATTCATCTTGTGGATTACTGAACTCGCACTGGGCCTAATCATCGACTATCATCGATCCACGTTGGGCCGGCTGCGATGCAAAAGCGGCGAGGTTCTCTCCAACGATCACGGCGTGGACCTGAAGAATGCGCTTCCAAGGAATAAGTGTGGTGTGAGTAAAGGCCATGAAGACGGATGGCCTGTACTGTTCCTCCTGGTCTATACCAAACTGGACATTGGCTATTGATACCGTTCTTATTATCGTTAAGATTCTGCTTCATGTATTTATAGAGCGAGACGCTAGACTCATATTAGTACTCTGTGTATGATTTTGTGGGGAAGACTCATCACTCGGCTACGAAATATATCGCGACATGCTTTTGCGCCCCGTAAATAATATGGTATATTGTGGAAAGCTTATAGACTGAGAATATCTCATACTTGTCCTGTAAATAGGATATATTATGGCTATAAGAATAGTATCTATCAGTGGCATTGAAAAATTGCCAGCCCAGCTATCAGGCTCAAATACAAGCCACTATACTAGCTGCCTCTAATTGCTTCGTGGCATTGGCTTGGCCTCCACTATCCCACATCTGACATTCCTGACTCACGCCACAAAGCGGGGTAAAAAAGAATAAAGTGTCTGACCTGAGCGACAGCGTCTGGACATATTGAACACAAAACTGTCAACAACATCTGAGAACCAGCACCATGAGCCTCCGCTGGGGTATCGGGCAGCGCAAAGACCGCCGTCTGCCGTACAAGATCGCGGCAGGGCAAACATGCACCTATTGCACGGACTACATCTTCAACCAAGAACTGTACGATCAACTGTCCGCTAACGCAAACTCGTCAACCGCAGCGATAGCCTACGCCCGAACGAGCCGTGATCTGTACACATCTGCCCAGCGAGATTGTCCGTGGTGCTCGGCCATAGCCTCCGGCATTAGACATGTAGCGGATTTCCTCGTTTTTGAAAACAGTGAGGAGGTGGCTGATCCAAAATGCTGTCGGTTCCCGATCGCGAATCTCCAATGCGACGCGGAGGTCTCGCTCATCGTCCGGTTTCGGAAGCATCGTGGCATGGCGACGTTTGACGAAGTTGAGATTCAGATCGAAGTGACGGGCACCCAGAGTGAGGATTGTCGACTCCCTGAGATAGGGGGCCCGGATACAATTTTTCTGACCCTCCAGGTCTCTTCCACTGGTAGACATCCCTGCTATGGCCTCTAACGAATACCGAAGCTGATATGTGAACAGATTCCCAGTCGCAAGTCTTCCAACGAAACTGGGGCCGAATCTCTGCCGACTCAGATGACTGGCAGATTTTAGCGCTAGACTGGCTCGAGTCATGCAGCAGCCACCGCCAATGCCGACCCGCCGGAGGCTTCCACCCCAGTCGACTAATCGATGTGACCAACAGACACTCCCCACGGCTCATCAACCGCGACGAGATCGCCGCACCCGACGAAGTGTACGTCGTCCTCAGCTACGTCTGGGGCCCCGCGCAAACGTACACCCTCAGGACTTCAAGCCACGAACAGCTGCGCCGGGGCTTAGACCCAGCCCGTCTGCCAAAGACATTGAGAGATGCAATGGAGGTGACGGCCCGACTCGGCTTCCGGTACATCTGGATCGATGCCCTCTGCATCATTCAGGACTCGCCAGATGACCTCGCAGCAGAGCTGCCCCAGATGGCCAGCATTTACCAGCAGGGTGCCCTAACAATCATCGTGGCAAGCGCCACCAGCGCAGACAAGGGTTTCCTGCTTCCCCCGCAAGGGCTGCACGACCGCTTCACCCCTGTGCAGATAGGCCCGAGCGACGCAGACGAGAAGCGCGGAGTATCTTTCTTCGTAGGGGACACGTCGATGCAAGCACAGTCTTTCCAAAAGGAGCCCATCTTGCTCAGAGCCTGGACCCTCCAGGAGTCAACCATGTCGCCTCGGCGGTTATTCTTCGCGAGCGACGGCGTCTCATGGGAATGCACCGAGTGTGTCATCACGTACCTCGGCGCGAGCCCAATCTTCGACACGGACTTTCTCTCTCTGTGCAAGCGAGCCAGCAGGTACAAAGGTGGCCACAGCGAGCTCTACTCCCGGTGGCTGAATCTCCGCGAAGAATATTGCGCCAGGGCGCTCACTTTCTCCAGTGACAAGTTGAATGCGTTTTCGGCTGTGGCGTCTGAGATCGCCAGGACGACTGGTTGGACGTACCTCGGCGGGCTGTGGAAGGAATATTTGGTTGATGACCTCCTCTGGCGCTGTAATCCACCCAAGCCTGTCGTGGATGTCGAAGCCTCTGATTATCCGCTTCTCAAGTCTGCTGCTGCTGTTGCGGCGAAGAGCGTAGCACCTAGCTGGAGCTGGGCCAGCGTTGCCGAGGGCTGGATATACTCCATATATGAGCCCCACGCGCGCAGTCCGTTCCCTGGCTTCGAGGTGCTCGATTGTAAGATTGAAGCCGGGAAAGCGGGTCCGTTCGGATCCGTAGATTCGGGTGTTCTGGACCTGAAGGGCATCCTCGTCGATCTGGGATTCAGACGCGTGTTCAGACCGGATAGGGTCGACGACGCGGATCTCGCTCTCCTTCAGGGAAATGTTGATACGAGCCGGATGGCTGATGACCGTGACGTTGTTGCGTACGGCGTGACCGATCCGTTGGATGCTCCGCTCTTGTCGGACGTGCGGATTCAGTGCCTCGCGGTCGCTCAGGTCTTGCACCAGGAGAACGTAGAGGGCTTGATGCTGTTGCCGCTTGAAGGGAATGGCGGGTTTCGTCGTGTAGGGTACTTCTGTGCGCATCGACCATCGATCTTCCAGGGCATTTCCCCGCAAGTGGTAAGGATTATATAAAGCCCATTTTGGGTCTTGCTTAAACGGTGAATTTTTTGTTTTCGAACCCTTTGTGGGCTGAATAATGCACTCTCTGCAGCGAGAACGGTCGAAGAGAGCCTGGTTTCCAGTCAAGACTATGAAGCCTAGGGATGGTCGGTCAATATTGGCACCACCACGAGCACAATGCGTCGGACAATTTGCACCCGTGGAAGTTTTCCCCAGATGATGAACTTTTTGACCATCTTTGAGATATTACCAGGTATTACAATCGTGTTCAAGGTCAACTCGTGTAGGGGAATACATGTTCATGTACCTCGTATGTTCCCACCGGGATAATTGTTCAACGATTGCCCCCCCTCCAAACACACCATTTGCCAGCCCCATCGCCCACTCGGTCTTTTATAACCTCCACCACGCGGTCCTGACCCTGCACAGTCGATAGCAAAAGGTGGGTATCAATCCCTTGGTCAAGTGTTTTAGCCAGCAGGTTGGGAAACAGCGGCGCCCCAGACGCACCGAAGATCGAGTGGATGCTGCCATCGTCCGCGGTATAATGGTGGTGGCTGTCATCAGTTGAAGGTCTCTGACTGTGAGACGGAGGTAGCTGGCCCAGGCCGCTGGTGTTGACCAGCATGATAGACAAGTACGTACTGTACGTGCGAGACAGCTGCGTCAGCGTTCGCAGTACGCTGGTTAAGACGGCGGCGCCGCGGACTGCGTTTGAGGCACGGATGACGCCTTCGGTGAGGCTGTCGAGTCCGGCGATTATGAGTGTGACATTTTGATCTTGCTGCTGATGGGAGAGGCTGTCCGCGATTTGGTGGAGGGCTTGCGAGGCGGCGGAAAAGTCAAATACTGGGATCAACTGGACAGAGTCGAGGTGGGAGATTGCTTCTGAGCGTGACAGGGTGGGTGGTTGCGACGCGGAGAGGAGCGATTCGAGGAGTTTTCCCGGCGAGAAGGCGTCAAAGTGGGCCGGGTAAATTATGAATGCACTGGGGTTCATGTTCATGTTTGGACCTCGGGCGGACTTGCGCAAGCACGCTGTTAGAAGATATCGGGGAATCTGTACATTATGAATTAGCGAGTAGTCTTTGAAGTTGTGAATTTGATTCCGAGGCCTGATGTGAGACTTCCATACCTGTCCTACGTGGTCGTAGTCATCGCCCTCCTTGGAGACGTTTTTCTTACATGAGAAACCGATAACGGTCCCAGGGCGGAAAACACCCATTGGGGGGTATTCTGTCGCCCCCTTGATATCGTGTTCAAGATTCCAGCCCTGCCTTGAAGGGATGGGGCCTTGTGGCGCGGATGTAGTACTCTGTTGATCTCCTCCCGTTGCGACATCGAGTCGGAGGAGTGAGTGAGCCAGAATTGGGACGGCAGACTCCGAAGCATATGCGCTGGCTGTGGAACTCATGATGCTCATCATTTACCAGAGGTAGAGTGGTATAGAATCAGGATGATGCTGTTCCGCGGATGATAGGAATTACTTCGGGCGCGGCCGTTGCGCGTGGCATGATTATCCACGGAAATGACTTTTTGGTTCTCTGATTCCCCAAGAAACGGAATTAGAGATACTCTACTATGTACTCAAAAAATCCACACTTTCATGGTGTTTGGCGGTTATCTTTGGGGTGACAGAAGGTTGATTACAGAGTAGATGATGGGTTTAAAGATACTGGAACCGGAACTGATAGACGCGCCACGTGCGGGCGCCTTACAATTAAGGCAGGACCCGTTGGCTCATGCACGATTGTTTCATAGCTTTGCAGCACTATATTGGGGAAACTAGCTACGTAATTTTTAATTGTCTATATCCTTATAATACTCGTACAGATTTATTTGAATACAGCGAAGCCAGTCACCGTCCTCATACAACCGTATCTACCGCGGTTATGGGGTCAGTTGCGATTCCCATCGGAGCAACTTTCTTTCTGACCCAGGTACCATGTCCATCATGGAGCCACTCATGATCATTTAACACATCATACAAAATTGGGGCTAGCTCGGACCGAAGAGCATCAAAATCGTAGTCGCCAGAACTGAAGGTTACAAGACGGCCCACGTCTGCCAAATCCCTCACGGCCTGAGCAATGAGCGAGTAGCCGGTGGCAAGCTCCATCCATGGGTCGCTTGGGTCCATGGAGCCTCTCTGCTCGAGCTCGATGGCTTTGTCATTGCGGGAGGGCGCCAGCTGGACTCGAAGCGTCCGCAGGCTCGTCATCAATGACACAGCATTCAGCACCAGCTTGACATGATTGTAGAAGGGGAATACAGCTGTATACTGAAAGGAGGTCAGGTTGTTGAGCGAGAGGGATAGTAAGAGCTGCTCCGGACAGGACGGAGTGGCTGCGATGGAGCCCCATTCTCTGATCAGAGACGGTACTTGAAACAAGAAATACTCATAGTGGTTATACGCCTTGAGAGAAGAAGACTCGTTGAACGAGAGGGATGACCAGGAACGAGTGTCCAGCAGACTCGAAGGCTCCTCAATCTGAGATGACAGCATCGGGTCCCGCTCGCGACTGTCACGCTCTAACTGCAGGACCTGAAGAGGAACTTCAAAGGCCCAGCTATGTCCCTCCATGATAGGCGTGTCCAGCATAGCTCCAATAAAACGCGGGGGAGCAATGACCGTCACTCGGAGCGGGTCAAGGTGGGACAGTACCCTCCGCCACCAAAGAGGGTCATCGCGTTCGCCTGGAGTGTCTTTTCCCTTCACGACAATAGAAGACACGTATTGCTTGAGATTGAAGGATGTGACGAATGCGAGAAAATCGTCTATGTCCCCCAAGTTGAAGCAAGCGTGCGCGTAAAGCGATGGCAGAACGACCTCGCGGAGACGCAACGAAACCCTAGCCAGGTTTTTCAAATCTCGAGTTCCATGTCTGACCATGCGAGGGTTTGGTGGCTGGTGAAAGTTCGCCAAAGACGGAGAAGAACCGGAGAGGTAGAAGATGATCTCATCGAGAAGCTCGCTGGGAAGAGACTCCAAGGCCGATAGTGGCCGCGGCATTATCGGAGATTGCGGGGTGGCCTGAGAGGAGAGCGAATTAGTGCGATGGTCACATTACGGGCCAAGCCCCACGTGTGCAGGATATGCAGAGAGATGCCGCGACCAGGATGATGGCAAGATGATAGAAAGGTCCCAACGGAGTAGATAGTTGGTAGGGTAGACAGACTTCGGGTCTGGGGGTGGCGCTCAATTGCCGGCCCTCTCCACTCACGTGACCATCGATCGTCAACTCGGGGGAAGTTTGGGATACGGAAATGTCGTCAACGATGCTTGGCAGTGGGGCCGCCTTGATGGCTTGGCCCATTATTTACCTACAACGGTTTTAGTGCCGAGAGAGGGCAGAGGTACTTGATTCCCGGTGTTTTACCATTGAATCATATCATTCGAGCTCGAACAGAGTGGAAACCGGTCTGCCTTAGTGCTCACGACTTGAGTGAGAAGATCAAACTCAAAACACTACGATAGAGGCTCGTGCTGTTAGCTGGTTCTTGCAGCATTGGCTTTCACTTGCTGATTGGCAGCCTCTTCACAAAACACGCAACGCACAATTCATTTATAGGCAATATCATTGGTGATGTGATGGGGTGGTGAGATCCAACTTCGAGGACACCACGAAAGAAAGCGATGTGGGGCTTCAAACCGTCTAGGTGTAAAGCATCAGCGAATCTCGATGCGGCAGCTAGCAAGAGGAAGCAGCCTTGTGGGATCAGTGCTTCGTTGTCATTCCATCCCTTCTAGCAGAGCCCCGCTCAGCCTTGTACATATGAGTTACACACGGTCTCGATACCCGGATTAGGATTCTCAGGACCGATGGCACTTTCTGCAATTGAAGTCTCACTCACTCGATTAACATCATGACTCGAAAGTTATACCGCAGCCCTCCTTTCCGCGCTGAGCATTTGGGCTCGCTGCTGCGAACGAAAGAACTGCTCAACACCAAGGCAGCCTTTGAGAAGGGTGAAGCTCCGGAGTCAGACCTTACCGCTGTCGAAAAGAAGGACATCAAGGATATTGTTAGCAAGCAGAAGGAGCTAGGTTACCCTGCTGCCTCTGATGGAGAGTATTGCAGACATAGTAAGGAGCCCCACCGCCATGGACACTGCTATAAAATCAGGCGTACGATAGACAATAACTAACGTACACTTGTCTAGTGTTCTGGGGCTCATTCTTTCCCGGCTTAGATGGATTTGAGGAGGTCCGCGACATCGACCCGGCGGTATTCCGTGAGTATGCTCCGGACGTTGCCGCCTTCCTAGAATCCGGGAAAAAGCCCGGTGAAAGCGTCCTCTGCACCGGCAAGATCAAGCACGTGGGAAGCACCTATGTCGACCAGTTCAAGTACCTCGCCAGCTTAGTTGCCCCCGAGGAGGTCAAGAACCTGAAACTCACCCTGGCCGCTCCCAACTGGTACCACCTACGGTACAAGGCAGGCTGCGCTTACCCCAAAAATGTCTATGCTTCAGACGAGGCGTACTTCGCAGATATTGCCAAGGCCTACCAGGATGAACTGCAGGTCCTGTACGATGCCGGATGCCGGAACGTCCAGTTTGACGACCCCAACCTTGCCTGTGAGCGCATACCCACTATACACCCAATCCGCCCTGTATAGCGAGATATCAACTAACATAATCGACAGACTTCTGCTCCGAAAAGATGCTAAACGGCTGGAAGAAGGATCCTTTGAACGTCCAGTCCGCGGACGAAGTATTCGCCAACTACATCAAGCTCTACAATGACCTGCTCTCCCAACGTCCCACCGATTTCCACATCGGCGTGCACCTCTGCCGCGGCAACTTCGTCGGCAGCCGCCACTTCTCCGAGGGCAGCTACGACCGCATCGCAGTGAGACTCTTCCAAGAGCTCAACGTCGACACCTACTACCTCGAGTACGACACTGCGCGCGCAGGCGGTTTTGAACCACTCAAGGAGCTCCCCACTCACAAGAACGTCATCCTGGGCGTAGTGACCAGCAAGTTCCCTACATTGGAAGACAAGGAAGAGATGAAGGCGCGTGTCCACGAAGCGGCGAGATTCATCGCCGAGGGTAACAACATGACTGTCGAGCA
Source organism: Aspergillus taichungensis (assembly GCA_002850765.1). NCBI lineage: Eukaryota > Fungi > Ascomycota > Eurotiomycetes > Eurotiales > Aspergillaceae > Aspergillus > Aspergillus taichungensis. Next base: position 56,039 of record KZ559573.1, on the reverse strand, counting down.
AGCTCTAGACCAGATTGGCGTCAGTCCCCAGTGCGGCTTCGCTAGCCACCGCGATGGCAATGCCATTGACTACGCTGGTATGATCAACAAACTGAAGCTGGTGCGTGAAATTGCCGACGATATTTGGCCTGGCCAGTTGTGAGGCAGAAGATGAAAAGAACTACTCATAAGCGAAGGGGCCACGATGCCGCAGACACGGGAGGGGTGGGGCCTGGTCTCTTCAAGTAGTGGATTTCGAACCCTGTTTTACTCAATACAATGAATCGCATGAAGTTGCGACAGCCAAGCATACGAAGCCAGTATACCCGGGACAACATGATACGCAGTGGCTATACCCTGGTAGAAACCATACTCATCAGTTCAATACACTTATTCTTGGTCCTTAGAAGTTGCTATTGTCGGCTATTAATTACTATGCCCGCCTCCGACCCCGGCCCAATACAATTATCGCCACCGTAATGGCCAGCTTGTCCGTCGCGTATTAGAAGGACGGCCAATCTTGGCCCACATTTACTATAAAGCAATCATACTAACGGAGAAACGCAAAATAGGTAAAATTAGTATTATTAAAGCTGTCTATCTGTACAATGCTGCCAAACCCACCCGGTCAGTCATGGCCAACGCGCAAAACAGGCGGGTGCTTGAGTTGTGCGGGGTGTGATGTTGTTTGTATCTGTGTATATGTGCGGGTTCCATTTTCCTTCTATTTGAAGCTTTCTACAGGAGAAGAAGATGACAATGGAGATGAGATAGTACCCGGGTCAGTCGGGGGGGAAGAGTGTGACAAGAAAAGGCAGGTATTAATTAGAGAGAGGGGGTATTGACATATAAGCCCGTGTGGAAACAAGGGGGATATCATCAGAAGCTGAACGAAGCTGAAAGAGAAGAGAAAAAAGGAAAGATGAGAAAGAGAGGAAAAAGGGAAAAGAAATGAAAAGGAAAAGAGGGCGTCAAGGTGGTGGAAACACAGGTTTCAATGCTGCGTCTTCTGTCATCAAACCGGACACGAAACGAATGAGGTCGGTTGGTTCCAAAATAAGGTGTTATACACGAGGCCGCGTCGGAGCTGGGATGCGGGCCTGTTGTAATGTCGTTTGGTCGGTCGGGAACGAATGTGTACGGGGAAACGGCTTATTTCTGAGGCGGCGTCTTGACGTTGTTCGAGAGCCAAGCCTAAAACGAGTCAACATTGAACATGGATCATAGCCAGGAGGAAAAGAAACTTACCAATCCCTCGAAAATACCAGTGCCATCGGTAGCAACACTGGGCGCCACGTACCACAGCTTGTCTTTAAGCTTGTTGAGCTGCAGCGCACTGGTAACCTCTTCAGGGCTCAAGTCTGCACGAGAGACGGTTAGTCACATCGTTCCAGAAGTGCTAAATTCCAACGGTGAGTTGCGAATACGTACGGCCTTGGACATCCTGCTTGTTCGCAAACACTAGCAGAAGGGCGTCCTTCATTTCGCGATCGTTGATAATCTTGTGCAGTTCCGAGCGAGCCTCTTCTATACGAGCGGTGTCGCTAGAATCGACGACGAAGATCAAGCCTTGAGTACCTGCATATGCGAGCCATCGTTAGCCCTACGGATCCCCGACGAAGCATGCAATAGGGTCTCACCGGAATAGTAGTGCCTCCACAGCGGGCGAATCTTGTCCTGACCACCGACATCCCACACATTGAACTTGACGTTCTTATAGGTGACACTCTCGACGTTGAAACCAACGGTGGGAATGGTGGTGACATCCTGGTTTGTGAGTTTAAGTTTATAGAGAATCGCTATCGTGATACCAGGTCAGCCGCTTTCTTCTCCCAAGAGTAAGGGGGAGCAACGAGTTCCGCAAGAGGGGCACAGCCAACGTACTGGTCTTTCCTGCAGCATCGAGTCCCAGCATCAGAATTCGCATTTCCTTGGTTCCGAAGATCTTCCCCATAATCTTAGACACTTGACCACCCATTGTGACGGTTGAGCGATTGACGAAGGTCGCGGACAGGACAACAGAGCCGACGAGGTAGAAGGGATGGAGAGGGACAGTTCCAAAACTGCAGACGAGGGTCGCGGAAGTCTTTTTGACCAGTCGCGATCAGCGTTACCTCCGAGGGAAAAAAAAAGAGGAGATTTGACGATCCGATAGAACGGTGGACTCGAGAAGGGGGTTGAGGAGGGGGGAGAGTCCGGAATCAAGACGCAGGCACAAATGCTCCAGCTAGTAGTTCGCGCACCGACAATCAGCAAACATTCTAATGAAGACTGCACGGTCAAAGGAAGAAAATCAACCACAAGATGCGTCTACTTACAACAGGGACAGAGTGTACAGAGGGGAATTGTTGGACTGCTTCTCCAGTGTGGCAGGAGGCGGAGGCGGACGTGCAAGGAGCGCCAGTAAACCAACCCCGATCGATAAATTAATTTAGTTTAATTAAATTAAAAACTCGGTGTTCCAAAGCGAGGGGCAATCCACACGAGGGAGTTTGAAGGACGACTAATAAAATTAAAGCAATAAAAATAAGGGAAACAGACCAGAACGCAGAAATTAAATTAAGGACAGTCCATCAATCGTTGGAGTAAATAATGGATCGCGCAGTCTCCCGGGTGGGTTTTGCGCCCTGAAAGATCCGTAAAAGGGGTTGATGCCGCTGACTCAGCCCGGCCAAGCAATTCGGGGGTTTCATGGGCTGAATTGCCTGGTCCCTGCGTCGATTCCTCCATCACCATGGAGTTGAAGATAACTCAAGCGGATTCTCTGGCTCTAACTTCCTGGTTTCATCAGAAAATGACCGTCGCCACTGGTTCCTCCGAAAAAAAGGTCTCTCGTGGGGTCCCACCGTGTGTGATATGTTGCTCCTTGACCTATCAACAACCAGGTGCACTGGAGTCTCCCGCCGATGGAGACACTCCACGTTTGATGAGAGTCGCTGGTAGAGGTGTCAACATGTACCGCGCAGAATGGCAATGATACTCAGGCGATGTCGATCATGTAGGAGAGGCGCCGGCGGGGACTGTGCTTTTCCTTTCCTAAAGGATATTTTCCAGTACTAAGGATTAAGGATAAGAGACTCGACCTACTGCGCAGATTATCAACGGTGTTTCGGATGGCACAGTTATTCCAGCTGTGATGATCTGTAACGTCATCAATCCCGCACGGCCTCACCAGGAAAAATGTCATTGACCGCGAACCCATCTTGTGGATTGAAAATAATTGAAAACGATGATATGGCATAGTCCATTGTTAAAGTCGCGCACCGTATACATCATGCTACGGGCAGGACCCCCAGGAGGCCTTCATGCCAATGGAAGAGGTTACGATGATGTCCTAGATGAAAGAAGACCAACGCCCCGGTCGACATGTTGATCCACCCTGCTATCGTCGGTGATCCGCTTTCCACCGCTATTAGACTGCTTTCACAGACTCTATCACACCATTCGCGGTATCGAACTCCACAGGGATACTCACTTCGGATCATTCCGTAGTCAGCAGCGTGATATGACCTATGTCGAAGCGACAGCCACGGTCGAAGTACTAGTCGTAACTGTATGGCATGATTGAAACTGGACCGATCCCTATCATGAGACGTGAGGATACAACGACCCAACCCCTAGACAAGGGTATAAATCCCTCACCAAAACGGACTACCTCTGCCACCTCCTACTCAACATACTTTGCAAGTGTTGTACCCTACGCCCGGGAGCGGCCAGTTGCATATCTGATGTAGCACCTTATCTCATGGCGGATTTGGGACACGGGAAAGTGGGATTTATACCGTGCAAGGATATCCTTCCTTTCCATGATATCAGCGGCCAAGGGAACTAGGCAGATCATGCAGCAGCCGTCATACATGGACTGAGATGTGGATACTCATTCTTGTTGCCACTTCAAGCAACCGCAACCCCAGTTAAGGATGGCAGACTCTTGCGGCAGTACTGATTGAACGAAATCATTGAGTAATTTATTGGATCCAGGACTGGAATCATTTGCTCATAGGCTGAGCCACCACTATCCGTGGACAGGGGAATGAGGTACAGCATATGAGATGCATGATTGACCTGGATTAGGGTTGGAATGATCTACCGTGGGGCCGGCAGAGGGCGGAGATTGCCGCAATCCGGTTCGGAATGTGGGTAGATCTTCCCCTCGAACTCGTCAGATACATTGGTGATGTTCAGAATGTTGATGATCATCTTGAAATAATTGTGACTTATGGGGACTGAAAAAGTCTAATGGTTTCCAATGCCAGGTCGAGAAGAAAACCGGGTGGTGACTTACCGGTTGCGGTGCCGGATAACGTCAGAGACCGAGTGGTGAAGTCACTTGGGTGCTGCTCGTACAACAGTTTTCTGTCTTTTGTGTTTCGCCTCTTCCTCTTTCTCTTCTCCCCTTCCTTTTCCCACACTCGTACCATAGCTCCGGCTCCGTCTTCCTACTTGGGTAGGATTGTTTTCGATTCTGGATTACCGAGAGTACCGGTAGGACCTGTGGCTCGCATACACTTATTGTGCTTCTAGTTTTATAGATCTTTGTTTCCGATCGGGCAGCATTCTGGTGCCTTCCCGATCCCATACTGTCGACTTGCGCCGCTCTTTAGTGCCATCTCCAGTTACCAAAGATGGAAGACCCAGCCATCTTTCGACGCCGTTCCTCGGTGCACCAGCACCGACGTCTATCGACTCCCCTGCACAAGCATCAATGGGACGCGCCTCCAACTGCTGTATGGTTGTCCTCTTGGTCTCTCTCCTGGCAGTTATCTGATTCTTCTTCTCTGTTCTCTAGACCATCTATGCCGGTCTGTCAGTGGATCTCGCCGATGACGGGAGCGCCACGGTCGCTGTCGCGATCCGCGATACCACCTATCTCCTTGACTTCCTGCAGCACAATGTCCCAGCTGCCGACAAGCAGACGGTATCCGACAAGATCACAGAATTCGTCATAAAGAAGCTGTTCAGTTTCAGTGAGAGGCACTTGGAGAAGGTTGTTGGATGTGCCATGCCGAGGCGTCTGTCTGAGGAATGCCCCTCGCTCTGCTCGCGTCTCTGGGCCGAAATCGACGTCATTCCCATCGTCCTTCCGCAGGACCACAAAGATGGTTGGGAACATTTCCTGTCTCACACAGGCGGCAAGGACGGCTGGGTAACGCGGACCTTGGACGAACAAGCGGAGTCCATGGGCCGCAAATGCGTCAGGTATGATGGTCCCAGGCCCTTTCGGTGAAACAGCAACTAATGTCTCGAAGAGTGTTCGGTCCGGAGAATCAGCCACTGCTGCAAGTCGGGTTTGCAGGTCTGGTGGAGGTAGACACTGCATTCCACGTCCAACTGGTGGACCTGGAAGATTTCAAAAAGACCGTCGAGGCCAACACATGGTCTGCGGTACAACATTACGCCAAGGATTTGAAAGAGAGGAAGGTCAGGATTGCTTTCTTCAGCGCCACCCCTCAGGGCGGCGGTGTGGCACTGATGAGACATGCGCTGGTCCGGTTCTCCCATTATCTTGGAACCCGTATTGAGTGGTAAATCTATCTCCTTTGTAACGATAGCACTATTGGGTACGTTCTTGTCCTAACCTGCATCAGGTACGTGCCCAAGCCACGTCCGGGAGTCTTCCGTGTGACCAAGAACAACCACAACATTCTCCAAGGCGTCGCGGATCCCGACCAGCGCCTCACTAAACATGAACACGACATTGTGACGGATTGGATTGACGAGAACGCGCAACGGTACTGGTTGCGCAACAATGGGCCTCTTCTTCATCCTTCCCAGGGCGGTGCCGACGTGATCATCATTGACGATCCGCAAATGCCAGCTTTAATACCTCTCGCGAAGAAGATGGCCCCGGATAGGCCTGTCATCTTTCGCAGTCACATCCAGGTTCGGAGTGATTTGATTGGTGCCGAGGGAACCCCCCAAGCGGACGCGTGGAAATTGCTCTGGAGTCAGATCCAGCCGGCGGATGTGTTCCTCGCCCACCCGGTGCGTGCCTTCGTACCGCACACCGTGCCGGACGAGAAGGTGGGCTATATGCCTGCATCGACTGACTGGTATGTACCGCTGTCACAGACGTCCCCACTTACTAGGGACGCGGCGAACTAACAGTCTACAGGCTCGACGGGTTGAACAAGCACATGCATGATTGGGATGTGGCCTTTTACGGGCGCAATTTCAACGCCGCCTGCAGGAATTCGGGCATGCCTACCATCAACTTTCCCGACGGTAAGTCCGAGCCTCTGTATTGACAAAGCGAGAACCCCGCGTCCAGATTGGCTGACATGTTGCAGACGAGTACATCGTTCAGATCGCACGTTTCGATCCATCCAAAGGCATCAGCGACGTTGTGGATTCGTACGACAAGTTCTACAACCACTTCACGGCCAACCACCCGACTGAGAAGCCACCGATGCTCCTCATTTGCGGTCACGGCTCCGTTGATGATCCGGACGGTGCAATTGTCTACGACAGCACGGTCGCCCATATCGAAACATATGTGCCTTACCTCGTGAAACAGATTTGCGTCGTTCGCCTGGGACCGTCAGATCAGCTACTGAATGCGCTCTTGTCCAAGGCCAAGGTTGCACTACAACTGTCCACGCGCGAGGGCTTTGAAATCAAGGTCTCGGAAGCCCTCCACAAGGGGAAGCCGGTGATCGCTACTCGCGCCGGTGGTATTCCCTTGCAGGTAACCAACGAGAAGAACGGCTTCCTCGTCGATGTGGGTGATACCGATGCCGTGGCGAAGCACTTGTATGATCTGTGTACAGATGACGAGCTGTACCACCGGATGGCCCGGTATGCACGCGAGAATGTCTTCGACGAGATCAGTACTGTCGGCAATGCGTTGAACTGGTTCTATCTGGCGTCGAAGATGACCAAATCTGAGGAGGTCAAGCCGAATGGGCGGTGGATCCAAGATATGGCGCGGGAGGAGGCAAACCTGGCCTTTACCGCAGAGGATAAATTCATGAAGAGGACGATTGACCCATGCAAGGCGGGGTAAGGATCGACTTCTCACGGGAAGAGACAGTACAATAATTGCAAGACGACGTCAATTGGTATTTCGTTAAGAATCAAGAGAACAATTAATTGAAAAGAGAAGCACAGCTGTATTGCAAGCATCAATCGATACAAGAGACACAAGGGACCAGGGGGGTATAATGCGTATGATAGAACCCAGGCAAAGATAGAAACGCACCATAAAATGATCGAACGCCATAAGATCCAGAACCCATCACCTTTCTCCAACCTTTCTCTCCCCCTACCTCTCTTTCAACCCCTCCCCACCAAGCGATATCTTTCCCTCGCCATGCCCCCCTCTGCCCCTTCAACCCCATAGCCCTCACCCACCTCCCCGACAATCCTCGCCGGCGCACCACCAACCACACACCAACTAGGCACGACCATCCCAGGCGCCACGATCGCCCCATCCAACACATAAGCAAAGTCCTTCAAGATAGCCATACTGCCAATGACCACATCCCGCCCGATATGCACATGGTTCCCGACAGTGGCAGCCTCCACGACGGCCCTCTCCCCAACGAACACATGATCGCCGATTTTCAGCGGGAAGAACGAAAGTACCCCGCGGTGCAACCGCGACGGCGGGCGCAGGATCGCCTGCTTCGAAATATAACTGTACCGGCCGACGGAAATCGCGACGGAGGGCGCGTGCGCGGATGATGATGATGATGATGCTTGGCCGTCGGGGGCGGACGATGACGACGACGAGGAGGAAGACGCGCGGTAGAGGTCACCGCGGATGACGGCTTCGGCTTGAATAACGGTTTTGCCGCCTAGGATGATGTGCTGTGTTCCGTGGATCATGGACCGGCGGGAGATTTTGTTCCCCGTGTCCTGTAGTAGGTCAGTCGGTTGTTCTATTTTTAAGCTTTCATTTTGAGTTCTGGTTGGTATTTGCGGGTTCAATGTACCGTTTCTATGTATTCGCCCTTGACTGCTTTGGGGGGCATCTTGTTGGAATGCTGATTCGGCCTGTTGAATGCCTCTTGCTGGTCAATGCAATTCCGATGATGACCGGACATTTGGAGATCATTCCAGGGCGGTGGCATAACTATGGCAGTACTTGGCGGTGTGAATGTATACTTCGTCTATTTTTATCAGCGTCCCATCTCTTTTGTTTGTTGTTTTCCTCCTCATTCACACCTCAGAATGTCAGCCTGCTCTTCCGAACCTCTTCAATCCGACTCTGAGTATGATTGGCACGGATTCTTCATGCATATACCCTATGCGCCAAGCACCACGGCCATTGGATAGTTGCTACAGGAGTTCGAGAGCTGTACAGCCAAGTACATGCAATATCATGTCACAGTGAAACATACGACTCGTCACAGCTGTCAAACATCTCTCATTTCTAAGACATTGATTCTCAATCAGAGACAATATGCAGATGAAGTCTAGGCTCTAGTGGACAGACCAACTTCTTCAGCGCGGGACTTCCTCAATTGAGAGGCATCACATGCCGTCATGGTCATTCCCATCTGGTCCAAGTCGGGGTACCCGGCATCATTAGCATCCTTGTACGACCGGATCATTATGAGCATCCGTCTCGTTGCCGATGGAGAGCGGGGTTCGTTCATGCTGGATGCCTGAATGCGAGTACGTTCCCGACGTGGCGACATTCGCTTCCCGTGGGATACCAACGGGGACAAGCAAGTACAGTCATGATCACACGGTGATCCGGTAGCATCCGTTTGGGTAAGTCGACACTCCTCGCAGGAAGGTAGGTGCTGTGCGATATTCAGAATTTCGAACGTATAAAGCGCCCCCATGGCGCCGCTCCAGTATACTCGATCAAGTCATCACCGCGTGCAGACTCTTCAACCACCACCACCACCACCACCACCACCACCACCACCACCACCACCATGCTCTTCACTCAGATCCTAGCCACAGGGCTCTCCCTCCTTGGCCACGCACAGGCCGTGGCTGTCGCCAGACCACGATCGACCCAAGGCTCTGATGCCTCGACAATGGAGATGGTCACAGCAACAATGGCCAGCGCCCCTATCCCAGTCCAGAGCGGCGTCGCATCCAACTGCAACTCTTTCTACCAGGTGAAGACCGGCGATACCTGCATCGGTATCCAAACTCACTTCCACAACTTCACCCTCAGCGAATTCTACAAATGGAACCCCGCCGTCGGGAGTAACTGTCAAGCTCTCCTAGCCGGCTACTACGTCTGCGTCGGGACAGCTCCCACTCGTACGCCACCCCCTCCCTCAATCACTCACACTATACTCTTCTCCTTGTTTGTTTCTGCTGCCCTTGCAGAAAGTGGGGTAAGAAGGGAAACCAATACTAACTTCCACCACGTAGCGGACCCCCCAACAACTGCCCCCTCCCCAACCCAACCCGGCATCGCCACTCCCTGCTCCAAATACTACGCAGCCGTCTCAGGCGACACCTGCATCGGGATCACCTCCCAGTATCCCAACCTAACCGTCAGCAAATTCATGGAATGGAACCCCGCAGTCGGCAATGACTGCACCAACCTCCTAGCGGGGTACTACTATTGCGTCGAAGTGCCAGCCGCAGGAGCAGCCACCGGCAAAAGTAACACCGCCGCTGCCCCTTGACTATGACCAGGGTTACCTAGTTGTGTAGGGGGGAAGGAGGGGAGAAGGAAGGGAAGTTAAAGTTCTAGTGTCACCTGCGTGGGGGGCTTCGCCCGGGATTCGCCCTTCTGCTGTCGGGTGCGTTCCCTGCGGGTGGTACATCCGCTGGATACTTGCTCTGCAGGATCTCTTCTTCGTTGGATGGGTAGACTGTGTGTGGTGTGGTATGGTGTGGTAGGATCTCTTAATCAGTAATGTCTTTTTCCCCCTCTTGTTTTTCCGAAGGATGGTATCGGTACTTACTACCAAGGAGGGCATACTCTACATCTTGAAGCAGCAATAGCATGACATAATCACTGTTTGTTGTTCGCGACTTGCCACTGACATTCCTGTAAGGCTTGAGGGGTTCTGGGATGTATATGTATTAATTCAGGTTTTATTATCCTGCTCTGTAGGTCGTCTTAATAACTTTCTTGGGGGAAACTGAATGAAGGAGTGGCCCTTTGGGAAATATAAGTATATTCTTTTAAGACTTGGCCCCTCCGTGTGGATACCTCAGTACGTTACTTCTGAGCGTTCAGTAGTATCAATCATTAGAATAGTACGACATGGACGTACAGAACAGATAGCAATCTCCGGGGCCAAAGGGGGTCTACTGCGTACGAATGAATAAGGATAAGAAAACACCACGCGAAATCCATATTGCTATAGAAAAACAGATACTTCATCCATTATTACTACACGTCACTAGCACTATATTATAAATTATCGTCAGTCAATACCCACAATCCACCCCCAGAAGACGGTGTACTACCCAATCTGCTCCCTGGCGGGTGGGATCTCAAAGACGCGGAAAGAGAACAAAACATGAAAAGTCCAACAACATCAAATAAGCAAACAGGATATCTCAAGTAACAGCAGTAAGATTTAACCCAGCGTTTTCATCATCCGTAAGGAGATCAAATGCTCGTTATGATTGTTGGCTTGTTTTCAGGAAGCGATTCTTTTCTTGGGCGGGGGGATCTCGCCGTCGTAGTGGATTTTGAAAGCTGGAAAGATCTCGTTAGTAATGTTGTGCGGTTTTGGGGATATTTAAGAGAGAGCTTACTCGTCGCAAACGGGGAGTAGCTGCCCCAGTCCTCGCGCATGTACAGGTAGTAGCCGCCCTCGCGCGGGATCTTCTTGAACACGCCCTGGCGGCCAGGGGCGCGGCGGATGTTCTGCAGACGGCCGACGACGCGTAGCATGGCAGTCAGAGCGAGCAGGCTGGCTTCCTTGCCTAGGCCGGTGTGGGGGCCGAGACCGTACTGGATGTATGAGTCCAGAGGACGATCCAGACGGACTTCGCTAGGGTTGGGGAACACGTTGGGGTCACGGTTGGCCTTAACCTGAACGGGAAGAAGGTTAGTTGACGGGAAGAGGAACCCGGGTTGTGCAGGGTAGTAGAGCAGGGGAACTTACGGCGCCAACGAAGATCTTCTCGCCCTTTTTGATGTTGATCTGGCCGCTCTCGTCGTTGAGGATCATATCTGCTTCCGCCTCGCGGAACGAGCCAAAGGTCCCGTTGAGGCGGAAGGCTTCCAGGCAGTAGCGCATAAGCTTCTCGTCGGCCTCCTTGCTGTTGTCCTTGGACAGGCGGTTGATCTCGGGGAGGTGCTTCTTGCCCTCGTCGGAGAGGTAGTAGTCGATAATTTGAGTGAACTTTGGGAATGTGTCAGCTTTTTTTTACGTAGTACAAAAATAGATAGTAAGTAGAAATTGGAAATTCGAGGTTAAGTCTTACCATCTGAGACTGATTGTGCGACATCGCCACAGCAGCAGGGAAGACATGCGACCAGGTCACTTCCGAGACATCCAGACCGCTGTCCAACAGTTTCTTGATCAGCTGGTCACCGTACTCCTTGAGAGCATTGTGATCATCGCTGAAGCTGTCAATGAACCGCGACAGGAACCCGGGGGAGCTGATTGACTTGACATGGCCCTCGATTAGACTACCGAGCTGCTCGGAGACTGCTTGTGCGGCTTTATGCAGCTGGTAAGATTTGGGCGGGTCGATGTCAAAGAAGACGCTGTTGAAGACAACAGCCATAATCTTGTACATCTCGTGCTCGGTAAAGACACCGCGAGAGTTGTCCCCGGTCTTCAGAGGAAGCGAAAACAGCTTGGAGGCAAAGTGCACAGGGGCAAGGTTCCCGACACTGACACAGTTAGCTTTTGGCAAGAGGTGGGAAATAGTACTACACTTACTCCCGAATAATGTCAACCTGCTTGATGCTACCAAGTCTGCCAGTCTTATCCTGCAGCAACTTGACAGTGATGGCTTCGTAGAAGTCCTTGATGTTTTTCCTCCACTGGTCGTTATCCAGGTTCTTGCTCCAAAAGTCGCCATCACCTCCGCCGGAGGTGAGCGACGTAAGGCCGCCCCAAACAACGCGGAAATCCCTAGGATTCTCCAGAGCTTTCTTCACGTTGGGATAATACATCAAAGTAGCATGGGGTGGCGTAAAGCTGGGACGCTCGTACGAATAGTCTTTTTCGCGGTCCAAGCGCTGCATGATCTTTCTGTTCTCGCTAGGGATAGTCATGGGGAAGTGAGCGTAAATGGAGTCCGATTTGTACCAGTTCGGGAATGCTCTCATCGCGAGTTTGTAGAAAACGCATCCCTGGTTGATGTTGAGATCGTAGCGACATTCGTTGTAACCCCAGTTGGTTAGGTTACGAGGATTGTAGTCGATCTGTGTGGCGTTAGGAATATTTTACGAGCATCAACATGGGAAGGGTCGACTTACCGTGTAGTGACGGTCACCACGAACAAGGGCCACAGCGTCCGAGAGGACAGCACGAGAGATGGTGTAAGTGGGGGCGATGCCAACACCAGGAATCATTGGCTGTTTTGCTTCCTCGGAAACAATACCAGGGTACAATTCGACGTAATCGGGATGATCGTAGAGATTGCGGAGCGACTCAGCGACCTCCGGGTCAGAGTTAATCTCCTCAAACGATTCATAGGGCTTCAAGTCAAAAAACTTGCGGAACTCATTAAGCGAGCCGACATTCCAGCGCCGACCTTGCTCAATACCGAGGATCTCCATAGCACGCAAAGCTTTGGGGACGTTTTTCGCGCCGAACGCACCTGCCACGAATCAATCATCGAACCAAGGTTTGATTGGGGCCAAAAGCCACTTACCAGCAACGTCCTCACTTGCATTGGACAGAATATTCACAAGATCCTCGTCCTTGAAGGTTCCATCCGCCTGGCGCTCAAGGCGGGCAAAAGTGCGCTTGGAAGGGTCCGGGTCTAGCCCCTTCTCATACTTTCCAAGACCCATTAGCAGTTCGGGGATAGAAATTTCTTCGGCGGGCTTGCCCATAAGCTCCTCGTAGATTGACTCGGTATACTTCTCATCGTTGGCGCTGATGGCCGAGTGCCAGCGGTAGGCCAAGTTGAATTCTACGGAGCATTGGTTGCCCAGTCCGGACGGTGTGGTGTTATTGCCCTCCATCTGAGCGCGGGGGTCCTACTCATAGTCAGACATTGAGACGAGCCAGTGTTCATCCGATAATTCACGTACCAAGCACCAGGTGCTGTTGACTCTGTTCAAGTTGATAATGGTGCGGAGATAATCGTAGAGGGTGATGTTAATGTAGAGACCACAAGTGATGCTAGACCTCGGTTAGAAAATCTGTGGACCGGTAGGAAAAGTCCAGATACATACAGTCGCCCAGTCTGAAACAGATCTTCATCGTACTTGGCCCAAGCCTTCTGAGCATCTTCTTCCGAAAGGTGCGCAGCGGGCTTGTTGAAGCGGCCATTTTCATTGACCACCGCCAGTTGCTCAACCACGTAGTTGTGAAAGCGGTTGAGCATGACCAGCAGAACACAGCAAGCGGCAGGGAAAGCTTGCAGACGAGGCTCAGAGAAAGAATCGGGCTTCAGCTTTCCATCCTTGTGGGTCCGGACGAGGTCTTGTTCCTTCTTAACATCACCATACAGAATCGAAAGGTCCAGGTAGCCGGAGGTCTTGTTCATGTGGGGGGCCCTGTAATCAGTTTGGAAGATATCTGTGGAGGTCAGCCAGACGGCTCATGTGTCCATAGTCGGTTCGACAGAGGCTCACCATGGATGATTAGGGAAGCCCAGTCGAAGAATAAACTGGAAACGTTGTTAGGGTTCGGTTTAAACTTTTCACGGGCGAAAAGGCAATCGAAGATGAGACCAGCGTCCGGCAAGCCGCCGGGTTGAATCGTCATCGGAGGGATCGAGCGAGCATAGGGTGTGTTGGCAGCACCCAGCCAAGGAAGCGTGGGATTGTTGTTGGAGCCGTCCGCGCTACGGTAGGCATACTCATCTCCCATATATCTGTCACATTTTATCTCAACATGTTGCGCTCCCATTCTCGAGTTCCATTTTCAACTTACGAGAGAGGCGGGTGTGGCAATGAACCCCAGAGTTGATCCAAAAATTGGTTGGTGAGCTCGGAGCGGGCTTTGGAATGAGCAGGCAGACTAGAAACAACCTAAAGAAATGCGACACTCCATTAGTCCCGAGGAGGGAGCGCAGGGTGTTCAGTTCGTAAGCTCACCTGAATAATGCGCTCCATCAACATTGTTTTGTCAGGTATCTTCTCCCCTCTGGCCATGGTCGAGATCATGTCCTTCAGAGTACCGAGATCCTTAAGACCCATGGTCTTCAAATCCGCTATCAACCCGGGTGAATCCTCAGTGCTGCCGCCCGAAGTCTGACCAGGCAGTGGGGTCTTCGAAGCATGAAGCACCTGGGAATATCTTTCAAATGGGTTGGTGCCCTCATTGGCACCCTTTTTGCCGCGCTCCCAGTTCTCTTCAGTAGATTTGCGCGGCGGAGGCGGCGAGGACGACAACATCTTGGACTGGCGCTTGCCGGCCTTGGTGCCATTTTGCTTCGGCTCACCCTCTGTCTTCGAGTCCTTTGACTTCTTAAACTGAGTAGAAAACCTCCGCAACATCTTGGCGGTTATTATGTATATGAACAAGCACTCTTGAAAAGGGGTGAATGTAGAAGAGTGGGCGAAAGAGCGATATGTTTTCAGAGACCCAGGTAAAGGAAGTAGGCGGCCAGCCAAGGAAGAGGAGGAAAATAAACAATTCGAAGTGAGCACGATCGACTTGGTGCCTTTTAAATAGAAAAGTACTTGATCAGTCACCCTGGAGTCAACTCAGATGTGGATCCCCACCCACCGAATGCAATTGACAGAATTGGCAATAATTGTTAATATATGTTGCATAAGGGGCTCAACTCCAGCTACTGAGGCGACGCCAGCGACAATCGCACCTATGCTTCCCATTAATTTAACTGAGCTTTGAATAGTAAGCTGCTAATAGGTGGGCGATCTTCGCTGAAACTTTGCGCTGGAGTGGAGATCAAAAGGCTAGCCTAAGGAATTATCTCGCATGAGCATGCTTCAGCCTTAGTTGCAAAGGGCCCTGCGTCCCCTGGCGACCTGAGTCGAAAGGACCTGATGTCTAAACCATCAGTCCGGATCCACAAAAGTGTACGAAGGATATGCTGCATTGCAGAGTGCAGCATCTTGAAATGCACGGAAAAAAAAAAAAGAACAAATATCGTTAGCATAAAATTAATCATTCAAAAGAGATACCACAATAACCAAATTGATTCATAAAGGAAACAGACAAATATACGAAACAACAAATACAATAATAAAATCGACATCAAGCCGATCAATTGGTGGAGAACTAAGCCGCTCCCAAAGACCGCCCCGCCATCAGGCCTGAACATGAATCGATGCCAAGATGATAAATGGGAACCGCGACGGCAATCTTCTCCCCACTAGCTGGGTGTCATGGTCCTCAACTACCAATCATCTGTTCGAATTTCAACTGGTCCAAGCTCTGGGAACAGGCAATACCGAAGTATTGGCTTCTCTGCCAGTGAGGTCATGTATGTTTCGGTAGCCATCAGCTGGAAACGCATTCCAACCCAGCGCTCAAGTTGGCCGATTGTGTAGCCTATCCAATACACAGGGGTCGAATCTGCGTCCCCATGATTTGGCACGTCCTCCAAGAGACGCTCCCACTCACGCGTGGAGACTTGCTGAAAGCAATCGAGTGTGGAGGGTCGAGGGCATTAGTATTCAGTAGTGTACTCCGTAGTGGCTGTATCCCCATCAAGCCCCACTCACAGAGATTTGAGTGGAGCTTGATCTGTGACTGTCCATTCCGAGAACAAGACGGGAAGCCCACGCGCGTAAGGACGGACCGTGTTGACCCATTTCCAGTGACTGACTCGTCTGCCGGCACTTCCAAGGGAGCGCAAGGGCCAAAACAAAGTTTCCCCCTTCCAAGCTTTCTTTCCGATATTTCCGTCCTCATGTCGAGCATAGGAGCATAACAAATCAAGACAGATATCAAATGGGATTAAAAGCAAAAGATCGAGAAAAAAAGAAATCAAACGAGAAAGAAAAAGGTAAAAACCCCGACCTTCCAGCCACGGGAGCGCCATAAGTTCCCATTTCCCTAAATTGGATTGGCTGATGATCCATAGTACGAACAATGGCGTTCGTCACGAAGGACAATCAGTGGTGGTGCCGGTCCGAACGGAGCCTGATCGATCTTGGGGGAGCAACTAGCCAAGTGAGGAACCGAGTCAAACATTGGCAATCAAATCAGCTTTACAGTAAAATTACCTCCCCCATAACACCACGATTCACAAGGGGTCAGGAGGTACATTGGAGGAGGGACGAGAGCCTGGGATGGATCAGTTGTGACACCCATGCTTTCTGCACGTAGACTATTCGGAGCCTTCAACACGAGCCATGAAATTAAAAATTAAACCAAATGCTCCGACTTAATGAAGACCCAGGGATCTGGTCACCCGCCCATCTCTCGTCATGACGCATTCCATCACTCCAGGAAGATGGAGCACTGTTCATGGAGGAGACAGACTCTTGTTTGGACCAGACTGCAGGAGGCAAATTATTAGCCTGATTGGCGATGGGGATCCTGCGGGAAAGTGGATCCAGGTCCTGATAGAGACTCGAGAGCGTGGTGGGGTTCTTGGGTCATAATTTGGGAGTGTACAAGCAGTAAGGCGGATTCGATGCGGAGTACTCCGTAAATGAATGAGAGTTCGCAGAGAGTGAGGAGAGAGGAAGGAAAGGAAGGATCGGGACCTTTCCATTGGTAAAGAAAGGATCGGCTGTCTCCGAATGGTTCTTGGAGAACCTGAGGCCCCGATCGGTGGAGTCGCCCTAATTTAGTCCCAAACCGGATTCCAAATACTGAGGATACAGAGTACACTTACTCGCCGATCACGGTTGAGATTATCCCATGGATTATGTCTAGCAGGTTAGCTATGACCATAATGCCTTGTTCTCGGGCCAACTAGTGTCGTAGACTATGCATACCTGAACTGGGGGTGAAATTGTCCTGGTGTATCGATGCACATCGGACAGGTCCACATCTCAGGTCGACATTTCTTCCCGCCCCTTTTTCTCTCAGAAGTTTTTTTTTTGCTTGTTGTATCGATTATTCGTATTATCCTGTGAGCCTTTTGTCCTTGTGTTGTGCTCTCTTTTCCCCTTTTTCCTTCCCACTTTCATGCATTATCCTGTGAGGGGTCCGAAAACGAGGACTTCTTCCCCAGCTTCAAGAGCTAACATCCCTATCGTCACCCCTTACGTCGTGATTATGGATCCTCGGCAGTTATTACCAGATGTGCTGATACCGGTACAAAGGCTATTAATAAACAGTCAAAGTTTATTCTGATATCTCAGACATTCAATGGCCTTGCTTCTTGGCGTCGCAGTGTCAGCTCGTTCGCCCGAAAAGTCAACCAAGAATACCATACAAGGTCGGTACCTTGTAGATATCCTGTACTAGTATACGCAGACGTGAGGCTAGACCCATCCGCCATGTTTATGTCAGTTTGGGGCCCACAAGGACAAGGCACGAAATCGATTGTTCGGGACGGAAGAGACGGGACTGCCGTGTCGTTGCTAAGATGCCCACATGGCGAGGTTTTCATTTTCTTCTCAAACTCCTCGGCTTGGAGAAGGATGATCCACAATGGTCAAAGCCAAAGGGTGCTGAGTGACTCCGGAGACGGGCTGAGCCCTCCCCTCCCACCCGAACAAAAGCGAGGGTCACTCCGCTCTTCGAACTTGCACGCTGGTAGGAATGTGTAGGCCCACTTTACTAGCACGTATAGATCTTTGAGACAGTAAATGCGCTGATCGAGGCATAGACACCATTCATCAGGGTTGTGCGCTTGGATGAGAGCTAGGATTTGGAGGCTAGCGCCCCAGTTTGACAGTAGTTCGTCCCCCAAGGCACATTAGTCTTCGCTCAGACGGAGGATTGAAAAAGCAAAGAAAGAAAGCACAAGATTGATGGACCCACCGACAGCCGCAGCGAGGTCTTGTCAATCTTCCCATTAGGGCGAAAGTGTGAGGACTGACTCGACTGACGCGCCCAACCATCTTCTTCGATGTACCCAGCAGGAATTGGAGCTTGACGTATCCAATTCGAAAATCGACACTGATCTTCGCATTCCGGAGAAGGGGGTGTGGGTAAATGCACTGTCAGACTCGCTATTATCCTTGCTCTTTTGTCCTCCTTCTTGTTCCACCGGTCATAATAGCCCTTGAGAAGCCCCTTGGGTGTCCGGGACCGTGGTATTGACTATTATCGGGCTGGCTGAAGCATTCTTCATAATTTTTTTTTTCTTTATTTGTCCAGGGTTCCCATGTCTCGGTTGTCTATCATTCTTGGCAAGTGTATATAGGCTGTTCCCCCACCAAAGGGTCCTAGACATTTGGGTCCTCGGTATTCTGCCCTAGACATTCCTTGCGAGTCTTCGACTACGATTTACCCCATATCCAGGAACCACTATCGGTAGTATATCATTTCCGCGACTCTGAATTCGGCAGCAATGGCGGAGCCCATGGCTTTTGGACCGGCACCCATCCCCAGACATTTTGTCTTGTGTTTTGACGGTACCGGGAATAAATTCCAGGGAGATGAAAGCGACAGTAATGTCCTGAAAATTTTCCGGGTGAGTCAATCCCTAGATAAAGTAAAGATGGGAGGAGAAAGACTTGTATCGTCCATCCATACAAGCAGACTTGCTGATGGAATTGGTCTTTCGTAACAGATGCTGGACCGTAGCCAAAGTCACCAATTCCACTACTATCAACCAGGAATTGGAACCTACGTGACTACCAATAATCTCTCCAGCACTGGCCGATTCCAACGAATCAAGTCCGCTTACATGAAGGCCAAGGACTCCGCCGTCGGATCCTCTTTCGATCAACATGTTATGGGAGGATACAAGTTCCTCATGCGATACTACCAGCCAGGCGACGAGATATACTTCATTGGCTTCAGCCGAGGCGCTTATATTGCACGGTTCCTCGCTGAAATGCTCGATTATATCGGACTTCTGGAAGCAGGCAATGAGGAACTGACTCGGTTTGCATGGAAGACGTTTGCCAAGTGGCAGCAACGCCGCGACGATACCGAGGAAGATCACGAGGAGAAGCGGAAACTGTTCAAATACATGAAGGCTTTCCGCGAAACTTTCAGTCGGCCGATTACGAGGATCAAATTCATGGGTCTGTTTGACACGGTCAACAGCGTGCCAAGGTTTGAGTCGGCCTGGATGCAGAGAAGCAAGTTTCCGTACACTGCTCGCAGTTCAGCCAAGGTCATTCGACATGCGGTGGGCATTGACGAGCGGCGGGCGAAATTCCGGCAGGACCTCATCTCGGAAGTGAAGCCCTGCATGAACAAAAAGCGGCATCACCACGATTGGCGACGTCATTATCTGCATCCACTCCGCCGGGGCTCGGAAAAGCCCGACAATGTGCCCGCTATTGTGGTCGACGGCGCGCAGGCCCCCGAGAATGGAGATCATGGGTCGGTATGCGCAGAAAAGGAGGAGACGCCTTCGCTATATCGAAGCGGAAATTGCTCCCACGATAATAACAAGGCTCGCAAAATCAGCCTCGCTGTCCCGATGCTGACGGGCTCTACGGAGGATCTGACTTCGATTCGAAGTGGGCACTCGGGACTTTCCGTGCAAATTCCCGGTGACGGACGGCAAGGCGACGACGATGAGGCCAGCCCCCAGGACATTCAAGAAGTGTGGTTTCCTGGCGCGCACGCGGATATCGGTGGAGGTTGGAAATTAGAAGAAGGCGAAGAATGGCCTCTCAGCCACGCGCCCTTGGTTTGGATGGTCCAGGAGGCCCAAAAGGCTGGCCTCCAGCTTGACCCCCGTAAGGTCAAGCAATTTGAATGTTCGGAGGAATTTGAGGGTGACTATTCGCCCATTCGAGGAAACATTCACTGGAATCGAAACGGATTAGGCCACGAGGAGGAGTACGGTCCGAACCTCAGAGCCCCTGAAAACGGATATCCTACCTTCAAGCTCACCGACGCCGACGGAAAACAGCGGTCCAAGGCGAGCAGCAACTTTTTAAATGCCCTTCATGGCTCCAGTACGAGTGGCACCTTGCATGACTGCCTGTCCTTTGGTAATGGCCTGCCGGCTCTCTCGGTGATCACCTGGCGGATCATGGAATACCTCCCCTTCCGGCGCATGGACCTTCAAGAAGACGGATCTTGGAAGCCGATTTCATGGCCCTTGCCCTGCGGAGAAGTCCGCGATATCCCCAAAGAGGCGCAGATTCATGTGTCCGCAATTCGCCGAATGATGGCGAACGAGAGTTACCGCCCTGGCAATCTCATCATTGGGGGAGGTGGGCGTGGAGTCAAGCTCGCTCCCGAGAAGTACGGAATCGGCGAGTGGGTAGTCAAGGACCACCACGGGGATCCGGTGCGGGAGATCTATGAGCGAAAGTGCGTTTCCAAGATGTGCAAAGAAGGCGATCATTAGTGGGCTCATTCCACATAAGCATTCTGTTCTGATGCGTCTATTGGCACGGATGGATCTTGGACGTCTCTTCAATATCATTCTTTTTTCAACCATTTCTCCTTTGTCTGCGCAGTCCGCCGATATCGATGTATTTTCCGCGTCGTGTCCATCTTATCGATTACCTAATTCTTTCTATGTGTCCAGGGAGGCCGTTGGCCCTCCCCTGGCCGCTGTATATAGTACCTACCAGTAGTAATGTGATGTTTTCCTGTCTGACAAGGCCATTCTTCCGTCTTGGTTCTATTCGGCCCTCTCAACGTGACTCCCACCGAGGCATGTGATTTAGTTCAACGAATAGAATCCTATACCAATGAGAGTTAGTTGGAACTAGTTGCAATAGCCTGGGTTGTATGCCTGTGGTTGATGGAAGTTCAACGCCAACCCCTTATAGCCGAGGTAGCAGGAAGTGGATCCACCGTCGCTTTCTTACTCCGTTCCAAATCACATTCAATAGCAATCGCTGGCAAGATGCACCAATGTCCAGATTGGCATATCAGATGATGAATTGGAACTACCCATGTGGCAAAAGTACCTTGTGGGTTCGCGCTGCCATCTGTCGAGTTCATTCGTGCAGGACGTACATTAGTTTCGGTCGGATCTGGAATCTCGAAATGCCTGGATCGGGCCAGAACCTGGAACTGTCTTGGTACACTATCAACAACACCTATCTTTCTATTTTTTTTCTCATTGCACCACGTTTCTGACTGTTGGTTCAATAGTATGGGAGGACGAGACCACATGCCAGTCAACGACATCGAACCCGGCTACCCCATGAACTAGGAGAGGACGCGACACGAATTAGCTAGAATAGTCTGAACCAACTATTGATTTGGGGGATGATCAAGAGCATGAATCGAAGAGGTTACTTTGCGGTAGTTGACTAGAGAATAAGATTCGCGGGCAAATTCAAAAGGAGCGGATGACCCTTACTGCCGGGAAGCGTGACTGTGACTCTTTTTGACTGGTTTGGGAAATCCCCTTAGCCTGAGGTCACCACTCTTCCTCTCTTTCCCTTTCCGCCCTCAATAATCAACCACACCCCTTCTTTCGCACCCCCCTCCTCTCCACAACCGCCTCTTCCTACCACCACCCCTCCCCTTTCTTCTCCTATATTCAACTCCTTTTAAATCTCACCATCCCCGGATAACTCCCTTGGTCGCCGACGGTTCGGTTCTGGTCCCAACGAACCCTATCAAACAACCGTGGATTCGTCAAGATCTCTTACCAAAAGGCGAAGTTTCCCTCTTATCTCGTCTGAACGCCCCCACACCAACACTGGGGTAGGATCGCTGCGCGCCGTGGGTCGGCTGCTGAACTTTAGATGGACTGTGTCCATTAGGTTCGCGGAATGAGGTCGGTTGAGTGAAGGATATGGAAATGTTCAATCCTCTGCCAGAGCGCATCATGCTTCCTCCTAGTCCCACCGGTTCGGTCGAATCAGTGTCCTCCGTGGCATCCGACCCTCCCGTGAACAAGGTCGGAGGTACTACCGATAGCCCGGAGGACGTCATGATCACTTTGTCCCTCAGCCCCAACCGTCCGGCCAACCCCCCGAGTCGCTTGCCCTTCACCCGCGCTCATTTTCGGTCGCGATCCTTGGCTGGGGTCCCCAGCGTACCGCCGATGACCCGGGCGCATTCGACCCCCGGTCTCGACTCGCGGGGGAGGTATATTTTTGTCACGAGTCGCGGAGCGCCGGCAAATGCGCTTGATTCTTCGACGAAGCGTCACTTTCCCCTGCAAGCCACTCCCGAGGAGTATTACCATCCCGAGGCCAGGACGATCCCCTTGAATATTTCTGAGACGATCTCGGAGCACGCTGAACTCGACATCACCATGAGTGAGAATTCGACGCAAGGCGAATCGCCGCCCACCAACCCTTTGCCCCGTCTGGGTCGCCGTCGCCCGTCATCCCCTCTGCACTTCCACCCGTCAAATGGTCAATTCTCGGGCAGTCCGTCGTCCGGATATCCTTCCTCAATCATACTCAACTCTAGATACAACGAGAGCTTTCCTGGATATTCAACGTCCTCGGCCTCCTCCATGCCCTCGACACCTACCAGCCTACGGTCGCGTAGCCCCAGTATATCGTCGTTGGAAACCATCCCGGACATTCCAGATGCGGAGGCAGAGGCGGATGAAGCAGACCAGATTGCAGCGTTGAAATTGGCGGCGGACACGGAAGATGAAGCTGATGCGACGGGCAACGGAACCAGAAGGCGCGGGACTTCTGATCTATCGGGCCCCTCAACCTCCTTCGCGGGTCTACGAGCAGGGTCGGGAAGCTACGGTGTGAGAGCTGATAAAAGGAAGCGTTGGAGTGTTTGCGGAGCCGAACGTCGTCAGGACCTTGATTTAGAAACTATCTGGGAAGATTGAAATGGGCGGTTTCGATTGAACACCCCGGTGCCCTGTTTTCCCATTTAGGCCGGCAGAACCACGACCTCTACCGTCTGCGATGGGTGTTCCATGTTCGCCCTCCCAACAGCAGCTCACTGTCGACTTCACCCTTGTTAGGTGATTGTGAGCAACAACTTTGTTTTCACGCGTGTACGTGGAAGTCAATGGCTATAGCTATTCCTCGGGCTCCGTACTCTGCCTTCAGACTGTGCTGTTCTTGGCTCGTTTTATGCAAAGGACACGACCAGCCTGTCTATGTTTTTGTGCATAGCTTCTAAATTGGCAATCTCCCCACAGCGCCATCTCCATCATATTCACACTAACTTCAATCGCGTTATGTCGAGGGTCGCGCAGGCTCGTCGATACCCTCTACACCTCCTTTGGTCAGTTCAATTGTTATTTTGCTTCTTGAACAGCACTAGGAAGGCCCCGGCTATCCGCTTCCATTTTGTCTTCTCCTTGTTTCCATTTTCATTTTCCTATTGTCTTACCATTTGCTTAGTATGTCAGACTTTGTGATTCCCCGGTTGGACCTCTTGTTTTTATTGTTTGGAATTGTGCGTCAAGTTAGGGGCCTTGTATTTTTGCATTACCACGGTGCAGGTTTGAGTGTTTTGATTGGGTTTTGTCTTTTGTCGCTTTTATTTTCTCTGGTTGTAAATAACTAGCTGGTAGCGTATGCATGAGTGTATTTTCTATAGTCCTATAAATGTCTATTGTATCAAGGCTTTCTTTCCTTGTTAGTTCGAAATTCAATATACTACGTTTAACAGCCTGGTGATCACTAATCGGGGATTGGACTGGTACGAGATCTGGAACCCTTCTCTGTAACAAGGCCAGAATCAGTGCTCGGCAGGTGACGGTGTTGAGCCACTTACTTCGCCAATGAGGGCACAAGCCGAAAGCTTTCCTGCTTTCTTGCCCTTACTCAGTAGCTTGCTTGTAAACCGAAAACAAAACATCGTCGATAATACCCGATGAGCTCCTGGGAACCCATGGCGTGTCCCCAGGAGCTTAATATGCACTATTACCAGAGTTTCAAGGGCCTATAAACTGTATTGCTTGGGACCAAACACAAGTCTAAAACCCCAGGAACTGGAAACAGCCAGCCGTTACAAAGTCATATATATCTAGTCGTTTTCTCCGGAAACAATCTTCCACACCAGTCTTAAGCGATTAACTACTTGACCAGATACAGTACCCATTGCTTGAGGGAGGGTATCGTCAGCATTGAGTCATCAGAACCTAGTAGATCCAGTCGAGAAACTTACCATCATTTTTGATTGGCAACCTGGGGCAACGGAGATGCATGTGCTAGTGTCTAAGACACTCTGAGAGTGGACGGAGCACTTAGCCAACGAAACCATGCTTATCATGACAAAGTACCAGCTTTATGTCATACTTCAAGCATAGAGTCAAGGATGCCATGACTGATCATGATAAGGATGCATCTGGGGGCCCCGGTTGGATAGCCTCCAACCAAGACATTAGGTTTATACTATATTTTTTACAAGGGATCATCCGAGCCAGCAAAACTCTTCCGACATGAATCCATTCTGGTGTGGGTTACATCTTTGGCACCGGTTTACGCTCTGGCGATGGGGATGCTAGTAACGTGACTTCAGGCTCAACTATCAGTTGTCTGGGGCTATTTCTCTTTTATTCCCTGCCTTTCATCGAGAAGGGGATTGGATACGTAGATACACTACACAGAATGTTGGCGATCCGACTGAGTTGAGATGAGCAATAGAATAGACCATCGCGTCGATAGGGATCTATCTAGGTAGGTTGAGCTATACCAACACTTGTATTCATGACCGCTCCCTCCCGGAATTATATTTCAAATCAAGAACTTGTATAGACATCCAGGGGTGTTGACAATCATATATCATGCATCTCACAAGGAAGATTGTAAAAAATCCACCCGAGAACAAATATTGTACTCCCAAGCTTACATTACACCTAAAATCCCGACCATCAAATCACAAGTGACGCGTCTTGATAACCTTCACACGTTCTGCTTAGGCTGTACGCAAACCAAGCTCTGATACAAGCACGAAACCACCCTGCACAAGTGGACCCGCCCTTGAGGCGGGTGGAGTCGAGACTTAGACCGACGGGTGAATCCGAGATCCTAGCGGGGAGAAGACCGCCAATACTAGTCAGTACCGTTTCGGAGTACTGTAGGTCTTCTCGCTAAGCTTACGTTCTCCCTGATAAGTAGGCGAGATTGCGCCATAAGCCCTCATTCTCGATCGAATCGACGTGATCCACTGTAAATACTTTCGGTCGACCACCATACGCTACATGAGACCAAAGCCGTACCTGACAGGGATCGCTTTGGGCTCAATCCAGTAGCCTGTAGATCGAGGAACTCGCCCACCAACATCCAACGTCTGTTTTCTCCCCAACACAACATTCGTTCCTGTTTTACCATAGTCTCAATCTTCCACCTCCTTCTTTTATTTAAGTCGTTTTCAGAAAAAGGTCGACATCAACCGTCTCACGTAGATAACCATGCCCCCCAAACCGGGCCGCCTTGCTTCCATTCTCCGTCCATGGGGCCTGATCTGGTTCTCCATTTGCCGTAAGTCGTTGTCACCCCCGCCTTCATTTTCCACAGCTCTATTAACCATCCCTCCATAACAGTGCACTGGGAAGCTTTGACGCAAGCGGTTCGTCGAGACGGTCTCGCCGCACTTGGCCGCCCACGACAAATCCGAAATGCCGCCTCAGCAAAGTTGCTCAGTATAACCTGTAACCTGACCCACTCGCCATATCTTCCCCCACTCAACTCGTGCACAAAGTAGACTGACCATCATATGCAGCTGGCAATTTTATCGCGTACGAAGACACAACCATTGTTCCCTCGCTCGTACAAGCCGCTGGCGGCGTTGTTCTCGAGCTGGGCCCTGGGCCAGGCAATCAGATTCATCGTTATGATACCTCTCTTGTCAAATTTGTCTATGGTGTTGAGCCTAATCCTCACTTTGAAGACGACATAAATGCCAACTTGGACAAGCATGGTTTGCGGGATAGGTATAAGCTTATAGATTGTGGCATTGAAGATAGTGATGTTCTGAGAGCAGAGGGAATCATGGAAGGGAGTCTGGATGCCGTGTTATGCATCCAGGTCCTGTGTGCCGTAAGGGACCCGAAGAACGTGATGAAGGAGGTGTGGAAGCTGCTCAAACCTGGAGGCAAATTCATATTCTGGGAACACGGATGGAGTAGAAATCGTTCGACGACAGTAGCGCAAGGTATGTCTATCTCTACCAGTCGTTCTTCTTTTTTGGGTGGACTCTATAGATGTTGGTCTCTGCTGGAGGGATCGACGAGCGGTGCATACCGGCTAATATGAAGAAACCTTAGCTTGCTGGAATCCTGCATGGAGCACATTTGTCGGATGTCACTTAACCCGAAATGTGTTGGCGGATATTCTCAATAGTGGAGAGTGGGAAAATCCGCACGAGATCGAAGAACCTGAAGAACCGTTTAGTTTGCTTCCTAGAATTCTGGGTGTGCTTGTCAAGAAGAAGGCTTATTCAGACCCCAATGAGAGCAAATCCACTCATGCTCTGGTGGTCATATAGAGTTGGAATATAGAAATGTTTAATAATCCACTACAATTCTCGAGACTCAGGCATGGCTAGAACTGTTCAGTGGATAGAGTATACCGCCAACATGTAAGACGACAAAGTAGAGACCTACTACATTTTACTAGGAGCAGCAGCTTAGACAGTTCAACAGACAACATTTCCTTTCCGGTTCACCTGCACAGTAGCTACGTGGTGGTACCTGATACTACCTATGTTTCCAAATCATAATCAAGCTTATGCCAATTTTTTCACCTGTCAAGCACCTCCCTGTCCCACAACTATTCACCACAAAGCTGCAATCTCGCCAACCAAGTTTCACGGATCTATCCATGCATTATGCAACTGCTCGATGGCATTGACAAGTTCGACAACACCAGCGCCGTTAGGGCAGTCTCTCCGAACGCCCTTATCCCGGATGCAACAGATTTCTTCGTTCAATCGAATTGTGTCACTGAAACACGCACCCACCTTTTCAGCCAGCGGTATCAGATTGTATAAGATAAATATAAAATAGTGGAACAAGAAATTATCGTCAGCACCGACACTGGGCCATCTCATCTCACTTACATCGATACAACGTTGAACACTTTCCCGGAGTAGCTTATAACTGTATTCTCGCCCATTCTTGGCAACACAACGATCGACCACCTCAAGATTGATAGAATGCTTTAAAGCGCACTATTCGTAGAATGCGCGGTCGGGAGCTCGCTCGAAGTCGGCAGCCAAACGTTCGACGAAGCCGATGCTAGTCATGGGGTCAGGGTACGAGTCTTGTGCGCAAAGCTCGAGAATACTACATTTGCATTCCTCGGCGTCATGCCTCCACTCGACTACACCCTCGGCGAGTAACCTGGGAGAGGGCGACATGAGCAGCGTGGGAATGGAACTCTAGGCATCATTTTATGGATTATAAATACCGCTCACTTTGCAGTATAGCTCCGCCTGAAGGCGACTTTATCGTGCGCTCGCTCAATAGTCGGGAGGACCAACTCAACTAAAGCAGTCTATACGCAAATCTCTAGTTAGCAACTTGTCAGTCAGTTCAATTATCAAGAAAATTATTGAAGGAGGGAGCTCAGACTTTCGCATTGCCGCATTTGACTATAATATGGGCCTCTAATGGTACTCTCTCTATAGTGGACAGCTGGTTCAGGTATTCCTTGAGTGATGGAGTTGTTGGAATCTTGTAGACACTGTGAAATACCATAAGACTGGGTGCCAGAAGTATTGTTTGGCGGAGGAGCGGACGGGATAGCTTCTTGGAGGCTGTATAGCCAGCTACTGCTGGCGGTTTCTCAATTATCATGATGACGGCTGCTAATGAGTGGAACAACCGTTTCTTTGTGTTGACAAACACTGTGCTTTGAGGCAATCTTGCTCTTGAGAAGAGCGAGCAGAAGTCATATAGTCAACTCGGGTGGCCTTGTTCGTCAGCATGATAGGGAAAGTCTCGGCTCTAGCATTTGCATGACATTACCTTCAGACACCTGATGATTCAAAAACATTTCAAAATTAGCGTAATGTCAGAATTCAATTGAAGACCCATGTTCTTCAAACTCATAAGATGTGATCAACAAGCTAAAATATAATTTGCATAAAGGACGAGGTTTTAGTGGTTTTACAGTAGTGCTGATGACCTTCACAGTACATCCATGATGGTAATTTACCCGCTTGAGAACTTTCTCACATTGACCTTTATCTTAATACAGTCTTCGATATAGGCCGTTGGAAATTCAGTGGTAGTTTGTAAATGGTAAAAGATCGTGTCTCTATTGCATTCCATAATATTAATAACAACGACCAGAAAAGAGCACGAACGTGGCATTAAGACCTTAGTTTGTTCTTAGCGGAAGTTCAAGCCAATAGTCTTTTTTCCCCTCTTACGGCCTGTGGCAGCAACACGTGTTCGTCATGAGACCTGGTCAGGGTCTGGTGGCTTTGAAATGTGCTGAACTGCCAAAGTTCATCCTTGCGAACATGTACAGTTCCTGAATCTGCGGGATAGGTGCCCCGAGCCTACGTTTACCGCTATGGACAACTCTCAGTACCGTCCGTTGAACCGCGATGGATTCGAAATAGCGATAATCTGTGCCCTACCCCGCGAGACCAACGCCATTCTTTGTGCCATGGATGAGATATGGCACGATTGCCGCCATTATTACGGGAAAATGACTGGGGACGATAACTCGTATGACTTCGGGAGAATCGGCTTGCACTGCGTGGTCATTGTGACCTTGCCTAGTATGGGCGTAGTGAAGGCGTCAAGCTCTTCCCGATCCCTCAAAATGAGTTTCAACTCCATCAAACTTGCCTTGCTTGTTGGTATTTGCGGTGCGGTCCCATTCAAGAGAGACGGTTCCGAAATTGTACTCGGAGATGTTATCATCAGTGAGACAATTGTTGAGTTAGACTACGGGCGGCAATACCACGGTAGCTTCGAGCGGAAGGATTCAGTACTTGACGTCCATGGTCGACCGAATGAAGAAATACTTGGGCTTCTGCAGCGCTGGAAAGTTCCAGCTATTCTCGAAACACTACGGCGTGGATCCATGTGTCATCTGAGATATTTATTGCAATGCCTAAATATAGAATATCCGGGCCCGAATCGAGACATGCTTTTCCAACCCGACTACATACATAAGCATCGTGAACACTGCATGGGGTGTAGTGACACTGCGGGGACTGTGTGTCAATTTGCTCACGCCGCAACATGCAACGATATTCTGTGCGATGAGAGCCAACTTGTTGCTCGATATCGGTTGGAAGAGGCCGCCAAATCAGGCAACAAAATCCCGGTTCCTAGTATACATATCGGGACCATTGGTACTGGGAACGCAGTTATAAAGTCAGCCCGGCATAGAGACCAATATGCACAATTGGAGGGCATCATTGCTTTCGAGATGGAGGGGGTTGGGGCTTGGGATAAATTCAATTGCCTTGTCATCAAAGGCGTTTGTGACTATGCAGATAGCCATAAAAGCAAGACCTGGCAGGACTATGCGGCTGCTGTTGCTGCCGCGGTTGCAAAAGAGGTTTTAAGGCAATATGTGATGCCACAAAAGCTACCACAGCCACCGATCCCCAACTGTGAGACCCCATAGCAGATTTCCAAGTACTCGACTAATTGTTTACGAACTCGGTAACCAGTAGGTAGTCGCCATCTATCACATTTGGAGCTCTTTTTCCGCCCCAAGCAAGACAGTCTCCGAGATTTTCACCGTTTCCATGGTTTGACACCGAAGTATTTGCTTGATGGTGCCGTCAAGGATGCTGGGGAAGAGTCCGAAAAAGAGCCGTGTAATATACCCGCTCAGCAACGAATTTTAGCCAGTCTCGGGTTCCCTCAAATGCAAGAACGCGCACAGCAGATTGAAGCAGCCCACGAGCAAACATATGAGTGGGTTCTACAATCCCAGGACAAAAAAGTGCAAAGGTGGGATGACGTGGTCAGATGGCTGGCCTCGAATACCGAAACAAGAAGGATCTACTGGATATCCGGTAAACCTGGATCGGGGAAGTCTACTCTAATGAGGTTCTTGGAAGAGAGGCTTAATGTGCAAGAACACATGCTCCCGTGGGCTCAGGGTTGTTCTGTAATCCGGGCATCTTATTTTTCTTGGAGCCCTGGGAACCTGCTACAGAAGTCTTTAGCAGGTCTTCTGCGTTCTTTGTTATTGCAGATCCTTAAACAAAAGCCCAACCTGATATTAGAGGTGGTCGATGATACAAGATGGAGCGCCGCGCAAACGAGTTCAATCACGCTAGCTGATTGGAACAACTTGGAACTATTTTCTTCTCTTCAAAGGTGCATCTTGGGTCTACAGAAGCTCTTTATCAGAGTTTTGCTCTTCGTTGATGGGCTTGACGAATTTGAATGCACGGACGAGATACGCCAAGAGCTTATTGGAACATTCAAAAAACTGGCCTGCACAGGAAATGTGAAGGTATTCCTATCCGGCAGACCTTGGAATGTGTTCCAAGACAGTTTCAGCAACGTTCCTCAGATACGACTGGAGGATCTCACCAGAGACGATATCAACCTGTATGTTCGGGCAAATTTTCTCAATCATCCACGGTTCCAATATCTGCTTTGTTGCGATCAAAAGACGGCAGAAGCCCTCATCTTCGCGGTCACAGACAAGGCTCAAGGGGTTTTTTTATGGGTACGACTTGTAGTTCGCGATTTACTCAAAGGACTTCGGGATGGAGATGACATTCGCACTTTGTACTGGAAGCTCGAAGAAATACCCGCCGACTTGACTGACTATTTTAAACGCTTGTTTTCCTCGATTGATCCTCAGCACATGCGAGAAGCGTCTATCATTCTGCAGGTTGCGTTGCATGAAGAACGCGACTTTGTCTCGTTACATCCTCTCCGCTTACTTGACCTTTCATTCATTGATGAATCAAGCCCTGACTTTGCACTAGTGGAGTCCTTCAACCACCACAAAATCTCCATGAATGACCGTGAAGGGCTCAGATTTCGCCTGGACTCAACCATTAGACGACTCAACAGTCGATGCATGGGCCTACTTGAATGCACATACAACCCTGACGGTTTCTTTGACATGTTTTTTGACGAATCTGCAGAGGAACTACATGACACTTCGCTCTATCAAGGCCTGAAATTTGAGCCGTCGATATACTCAGAGGTCTTTGAGGGTCCCAATTTACTTCGCCCCTTCATGCTTACAGTCGACTTTTTGCATCGGTGTTGTCGTGACTTTCTCCTTTCCCCAGACATCCAGAGCCTACTCCACCAATATACCGGGGGTCAATACGATGCGAGGATGTTAATCGTCAATGCCAGGATTACACAGTTTTTAGCGCTACAGAAGGTCGGATGCGGCCGCAGCATCTCTCCAGGGATGGCAAGCTATATTATTAGTGCTCTCACAGTTCCCGAATGGAAAGAGGCACCGGTATCCATCAGAGCTGCGCGTTTACTTCAGCCCGCTATAGAGGCCCTCTCACGCTACGGTGAAATGCATTCTGAGGGTTGGTATATCGGATCCGTGATGGCTAGTTGGCACGAGGAAAAAAGCAATTTTCTCACACTGGCAATCGACTTCGATATGCGGGGTTACTGCATGGCATATCTCACTAAAAACCAAGTCCAAGCCAAAAAAGGTCGTCCAATCCTAGATTATATTCTCCGGCCAAGGTTTGCAGCAGGAGCTTTCCTAAAGATTGGGAACTCAATCCCCAACATCGACCTTTTGCACCGGGTTCTTACTTTTGGAGCGGACCCTAACGGTCTCTACCATGGCGTCTCTGTCTGGGCACTTTTTCTCTCCTCAGCAGCAGACTGGCTGCACAGGGGATTCCATACTTCCGACATCAACAAACGAGCATATCTCATAGCCCTTCGGATGATGATTGATGGAGGTGCTGCGCTAATTCTCCCGCGATCCTGGGTTTTGAGCGATAACCTCTGTCATCATCAGTGCGATGGATGCTTTCAAGATAGAAATGAAATATACAATCGTTGGCCAAAGGACATGCCAACAGTTGAGCAGGCCATGACTCGGCTATCACAACCGAGTTATATTGTCGCCGATCTCCTTGAGACATTTCGAGTCCACTTTGGACCAGAAATCAATGACCTGATTGCACTCGCAAAGGCCGGAGTATATGGTTATCAGCATCCAATACCAATCAAACCCTCAAACAGGAGGTGAGATTTTTGGCTCAGGGTTGAGAACATCCACTTCATCCAGAGAGACCGCCTGAGAGAATCACATATTATTCAGTCGAATCTCTAATCATACATTGACGAATCTGTGTTTTCTATACATGTAATCCACAGCTTGTGTAACGATGGTTTGGAAGAGCATTACTCTGTTAGTTTGGCGGAGAAGCTTCCTGCGTCCGCACTAACTGTATGGAACATGAAGTATTTCAGGTTGGGGCTCCAGGATAAATTCCTCTGTGTAGACCACGGAAGCCAATATCGAATCTGAGTGTACCTGAAGACAAGAGTATCGCTCTGTGACTCTTCTCAGACTCTACTCACTCCTGTCAGCCAAGCGCATCAACGAACCGAGCATTTATCATTTCTACCGGTTTAAACGACCCTACGGGGCTTTTCCGTTCAAGGTAAGTCTGCGGTGATCTGAGTGATCTGAGTGTCACTGAGGAATCAGTGAGCATCCAATGAGCATCTACATGATATCAGTTGTCATACACGTGACTGTTCTGTCGGGCTCGTGCTGATACCCGAGAGCCTGTGTCTGAGCGCCGGTACATATATCTTTCTACCTTGGTCGTGCTTAATCTTGCATGGTTATTTCTGGTGACTTCAACCCTTCACACTATACAGTATCACTCACGCACCATATATATTACAGAGAATCAACTACGAGATGACGAGGAGAAGAAAAAATAACCCATCTTAAATTGCAACCAAAACCAAGCACCTCTCAATTAACACCCGACAGCCCAGCAACACCCCCCTTGACCCCCCCAGCAGACGGCAAAGAATCATCCCTCAACACACCCAAACCGAGCCTCCCCAGCCCATAAACTTCACAAATCTGGCCCGCAGCGCGCTCTCCACTCCAGTAGGCACCCGTGGTCGTCCCGACCGCCACAAACGGCGCGGTATGCTCGCCCGCGAACCACACGCCTCTGTCTGCGCCGAGCCCGGCGCGCAGCACCTCAATGTCGCGGTCGCCTTGTTCTAGGCCGACTTGGAAGTTACAGTAGGAGCCGTTTCCGGCGTAGGGGTCGTTCTGCCACTGGGTGGCGACGAAGGCGAGGGGTTTGCACGCGGGGGAGGAGGCAGAGTACCCTGGGAGGCGGGAGTAGAAGGGGTGAAGAAAGTTGTCGAGAAAGGCGTGGTATTCTGGGGAGGTAGGGGGTAGGCTGGTCAGGTGCGAGACGATGTGCCTTGCGCAGGGCCCGTAGGTGTAGAATAGGAGGGTTGGGTGGGCGCAGTGAGGTGGGAGCGCTGCGAGCGAGATGCACTCTTGGTTCCAGGTTATGGATTCGGGGCGTGTGGTGTAGTTGGGGTCAAGGAATTGGACGAAGGTAGCATTGCTGATGGGATTGTTGCTGTTGGTAGTGGCTGGTGTGTTGCTTGTGTGCCAGAAGGCTGTTGGGAAAGTGACGTAGACTTTCTCCAGTCGGCCGTAGGAGATACTGTCGATAGCTTGGGTGAGGCGTGGGGGCAGCTCTGGAATGAAGGCGGCTTTGTTGCGCTTGAGCCAGCCCAACGGGGCGGTCACTACCACTTCATCGAATCGAGCTGTCTCCCCTGCTGCGGTGGTTAGCCAGATATTGCGCGAGGAGCCAGTGTCATCTGCACGAGGCTTTGATTCGACTTTGACGACTGGCTGGTTTAGACGGAGATCCGCGTGCTGGAGAGCGGCCTTGGATACGTGCTCCAGGATTGCTTTGTAGGTGGATGCCACGAACGAATTATCTGAGGTTGTCAGTATATGTATACAAGGAAAAGAGTGCAGGCTTATACATACTCCCGTCGATGCACTCTTCCAGACAGAAGAATTTCAAGCTCTGTCGATCGACGCCGTCACCTACATACACACCCCACATTCTGCTGGTTTCGATGAACAGCTCCTTTTCTTCCGGAGTGAAATCTGATCCGTCGACTCGTTCTCGGAAGAAGTCGAGCAGGCTCCTATCCGGGGAGATAGTGTCTTTGTGGGCATTACTGTACTCGAAAGCTTCCTCGATGGAAGCCCACAGAAACTCTGATATCTTGTTGGCAACAGCACGAGTAACTGGCTTCCCGTCTGCGGCGATGACAAGCAGCTCCTCTTCAAAATCCGTAGTAGTGGTGTTTGTAGTTTCTGCAAGAGTGGCCATCGGGTTGGTTCCAGTGCCATGAATCCAGTTAGGACCACTTCAAGATATCAGTGTGGTCCTGAGACGTGTACATATGTATTATATATAGCTCAGGGAACAGAAGCATACAGGTCAATAGTGTGATCACGAATCTGCGTTTGATGAACCTGCATGGTATCAGCAGCGGCTTTTTGAAAAATTGTAATTAGAGCAGCCCACCCTGCCTCCGACTCTATCCCGTGCCTCAAAGATGGTCACTTTGGCTCCATTTTGGACGAGAATGTCGGCGCATCTGAGGCCTGCGAACCCAGCCCCTATAACTGCCACATGGGGACTAGTGCTACCCATTGCGCGAGGCTTTTCGAAAGAAGAGCAAACTTCGAGAGTTATAGAGCAAAAGACAGTATCGAACAAAAAATTGTATGAAGTAATAATATCCCAAAAACCCCTGTTAAGATAGTCAGCCTTGAAGTACAGAAAGTTCTGTCATTATAACATATGAATGACGTGCAAATATTTTCTCCTTTTTTATTATAAATGGCAGGCACGGTTCCAGATTACAAAGCCATGGTTAGAATGGAACCCACCTACAAGCACAGAAGTATATTTATTTGCTGTCACTGCCGACCAAAAAGACCAAAGTTAGATATATATTTATCAGTAGTTAGTGAGGATGGAAGCGGAGGGATACAACGTGCAGCCAACCGTCAGTATTATTCATCGCCTGTCGCCCCTCCGCGGGCCCACGTGCGTGCCCGCTCCTTCTGTCGCCAATTCAAGCCAGTCTCTGTGTACTATTATTGACTGACAGATAATCTACATGGGTTGATCAATTTTCTATTTATACTTTGAGAGAGTAAATTCACGTTGGTCCCATATGAACTGGCCGTGTATGGTTTAACTTGCTGTATTAACCTGGAGTTTTCCAGGGTGTCTAGGTATGTATGCCGCTAGCCTTCTCCAGACATAGGTTTTATCATTAACATGATAGCCAGCACAAGGGCACATGGGATCCATGTATACTCTGATACACACAAGAGCTGGACCGGCTGGTAGGAAACAGAAAAGTTGAATCATCATAAGATGAGCATCACTCACATGTCATACACGCAACACCGCTTGCTTGCTTGCGTGCGAATTTCCAACAAAGCTACAAAAGAAAGGGATATGAGACAAAAGAACCCAACGAACATAAGAAATACGCCATCTTGAAGAGAATTTCGGGAGACCTCTCATCTCATCGCCATGCACCTTGACTCAGTGATAGAAGTCCTTGGATGCAATCGAGGTCTTCGTCCTGGCTCGCGCTGCCCCCTCCAGCCATGAAGGCAGATACGTCGGGGTCCACACCAGGGACATCCTTGTCCTGGTTGGTGTTCAGCCTGCGCTGGGGTGCTTGGGGAAGACGAGAGCGTTTTCCTGACGTCAAGCTCTTGTTAAACTTGTTCTCCCTGCCGTTTGCTTCCCGGAGAGCCGGACGCTGAGTCTGTTTGTGCGACCCCTGTCGACGGATATGAGACATTCGGGTTCCAGGAACCCAGTTCTCCTTGTCGGAGTCGCCATGAAATTCTAGGTCTTCGTCGTCTTTCGAGAGATTTCCAAGGACCTTAGAGGCTCCCACTGAATAAGGTGTAGACTTTTCGTGCAGCGTGTTTCGACCGGTTTCCAGTCGGCCCAGAGATGAGACGGTGCGCGAGATCTTACGCCGTTTCTCCCTTGCCTCCTGAGGAACTGGGGTATTGAGGTATTCCGAAGCGTATGAGCTATTCTGTCTCCCCGAGAAGCTTCGGGTCAGTGAACGCTGGCTACCGGACCGGAAAAGGCCAGGAGAGCCGGTATTCGGCGTACCCTGAGAACCAGAGGGGGTCGACAGGGCGCTTCGTGCATCTGTATCGACGAATGATTCCCAATTCCGGGGGTCCCGCGATCTTCCAAAGGGCCGCTCTTTCTCCGGAGCCGATCGGGGCGTCGTCAGGACCGCGGCACTGTTGCTCCTTCGGAGCCCTGCAAAACGAGGCTTGCGTGTCGAGAACATCGAAATGCGGTTTTTCGATGGGGACGGCTCGCCATCCGCCCGAATCACGGCCTTTCCGTCCGAGGACATAGCGATGCGGAGTGCATTTCGCCCTTTAGGAGGTGACGGCGTCAATTCCCCTTCCTTCCGCACCATGGCCTCTCCATCGAATGACATGGATATCCGCAAGGATGGGGGCGATTTCACATGTTGTGCTCCATCCGGTGTTGAGATGACTGGTCTTGATAACATCTCTTCCCGAAGGTTTGTGGTAGATCGTTTCCGCTTCGCAGACTGCTGCTGTAGTTCATCTTGCTGTGAGCTGTCTTGCGACTGCGATGCTTCCGGCTTTGATGGGGTTTCAATGGATATGTGTTTGGCGTCTCCATGTGTTTCTGATATCGCTAGGCTCGTTTGAGAGCTCAATAGCGGCTGTTCTACCTCGTCCCTATCCTCTTGCGGCCCGTCTGACCCTAAAGAGCCATTGTCCGAGCACTGGGTCCCTAAAGTATGGTCGACATTGGAGTCCTCAATCTGCTCGTTCCCGCTCGATGACCCAGGCTCTGACGGCCCAATGTCATCACTAGAAGTCTGCTTCAACGCGTCCGGACCAGCCCGCGGGGCAAGTAGTTCGTGGGGTTGCAGAGGTTTGGACTTCCGACGGTCATTCTGGCGACGGTTTTGGAACCAGATCTGGAGAGTGGGAGAGAAAACATAGGTCAGGAGACGCGTCATTGAAGATTGCTGGTCTTTTCCTCAGAAATACGCACTTGGACTTCCTTTTCGCCCAACGTAACACGACTGACGATATTGGCACGAGCCGTCTTATCTGGCTTCGGATTGCGTTGATACTCGGCCTCGAGAACGGCGTGGTCTTCCGGGCTATAAATAACAAGACACGCGTGGGTGAGCGATCTATAGCGGGATCGGCGGGGACAGCATCAACTCCTCGACCTACCTTGTCCGACGACGCTTCTGCCGTGCCAGCAATTTGTTGTCCACACGCGGGGGGAGATTCTGGGTGAGGGTTTTTTGGGAGTGCACCAAAAAAGCGTAATTGAGGGCAGCCGCGGATTCGGATGTTTGCGTGGACGAGGGCGGAGACGAGGAAAAGGTCGTCACAGAGGGCTCCGGATCAGACATGGCGGGATTCGGGGAGTATCAGGCCCGAAACATGGAGGGGAATTGGAGGGGACGGGGAAGGGGGCGTGATTTAGGAGAGGAATTGTAGAAAATGGGACATTGGGAGGAAAGTCTGGTTGGAGTTCAATTGTCGGAGAGGCAGGTAGTAACTTTTTTTTTTTTTTTTTTTTTTTGACTTTCTCAGACAACGGGTGAGGAAAAAGAAGCGCTTCATCTAATCGCGTCGCGATGTGGACGCGGACGACGTGCAGGCGTTGTACTAAACACTACTAAGACCCGCCCGGTGTGGTTCGGCCGATCTAGTCCGTCCCGGCACGAGCTGCCCCGACTGACAGACCTCTTTTTCTCTTTCTTTTCTATTCTTTACATTACATGCTCACATTAGAGTATTAGTCTAGTTTGCATTCATTTCTTGAATTCCAGTTCTTTACACCATTCTCTGGTTGGAATGCCCTGGTTTGTACCTACACCGGTATATGGCGGACTCGTAGCTCGCGTTGGTGGGGGCCGATGCTGCGAGTGCTGTACAGTAAGTAGTAACAGTACTAAAACTGCCCGCCGACGCGCTTGACACGTACTCACGTGATATGTACATATCCCCGCCATAAAGACAGTCCGCTCATCTTGACTACTGACTATACCTCTGATACATATTCATCCGATGGATGATGTTAGTTCTTTAACTTCTTCTTTTCCCGCCGGCTCATATGGCTATGAACGTTGTATCTCGCAACCCCAGATGACAAAAGCGGACTTTCTATTGACATACATTCAATCATACCTATGGTAATGGAAGAGCTTGCCAGTGTGATGATTGTCTCACACATTCTATCGTAGCCTCGCGTGTTTGTCCACCTTGATAATGTGTTTTAAACTAGGCTACGGTATAGTATACTGTCTTAAACCCTAGATGTTGAAGATCGATTTGGAGAGCCACGTGAGTACTCATTTGGAAGAAACAATGTGATGCTGATCATGGAATGCTGCGCCCGCATTTGGATGCTGACCTCTTCTGCCACGTGAAATAGACCTGAGCAATCTGTCAGCTCTATTAGAATTGTGTTAGCCATCGCTGCAATAGATGCCATTGACAGTTTATGGCATAATGATTGGATTGATGGAGAGCTTGGAACAGTCAGCCTAAACGTTCTTTGACCGCAACGCACCAATCTCCACGCTCAAGGAGTCTGAACAATTTTTCTTCCAGCATTGAGAAGTGTATGCTTCGCAGGCCCCGGTCCGAGATATCCAGCATGAAGAGGGCCCAAGACAAGACTTACTGTCTCTCGGACTCAAGATTCAGAGTTCCTATCTCGATAATGTCTGGAACACTGGTCCCTTGCCAGTGCTGCTGGGCAGAGGGCTTACGGTAGATTTGCTTCCTGGGACATAATGATACTTGGGTACACTGTCGTCCTTCCAACAGAACGCCTGCTCTCATAGAACTTTGGCTATTTCCCTCTCACCTTGATATCGATGAACATGCGTCGTAATAAGTTTTGATGTCTGGAAGAGCATTGACAAGCGGGAACTGCCAGAGGCTGGCCTGGGTCCAAGGATGCGGCGAATTAGAATGCATTGCTCCTTCTATACTCCGCAGATGATGATGAAGTGGATTCGCGCAACTTTGGCACGCTAGGTTTTAGCCTGTCCACAGACCATCCGGATGTCGGCCCAAGACAGATGAGATTACTCTTGTCGGGCCATCGAATGACTCCGTGGCTGAGCAGTCGTTATCGGATCGCTTATCACCATCTTATAAGCTAACTCGGAGCGAACTACAGCCCGACAGTGCCACAGAACATGGCCGAACGCCGAGATCGTTTTGAAGAAGAGCAACTTCAACCAAGGCCATCTCGCTTGGGTCGTTACCCACCTTGTCTACCTAGTACGTACTGACTTAGTTGGTACTTGGCCGCGCCTACTACTGATCTAGTTTGAGGATGATCTCAGGTACTTTTGCAGCAGCCCGACACCTTGTCCACTGTTGTGGACTGTCTAGACTTACACTGCATGTAATTACATAGCGAGCGTGCGTCTCCATGCTCCACAGGAGCCCACAGGTGGACGTCCGCGGGATTCGCCAGGACATTAAAATCCTACTACTTCTGCTGCTCAGGTCCTCAAACCGCTTAGGTCCTCTTCTGGTTCTGTCGCGTCAATTGGTTCATGGTGGTCGAATCCAGTCGGCGTGGTTTTAAACCCCGCCTCTTGCCAGAAAGTGGACTAGCGTCTGTCAAAAGATGCAGTATATCGCTCAATTTTAAGGGGTATCATTCAAGGTAGCCAGCCCTAAGAATACAACGTATGTCTATCAATCCCCTCAAGAAATTGATTTAGACATCATTTGGTCTATCACATGCGACTACGTTCTTTCCGCCCTTCCGTGGCAAATTGCCTTCTCCGTTGATCTTCATTCCCCCTTTTCTAGGTACTAACGCTGTCTCGCGATCTGAATGGAGTGAGACTGGGAGTCAGCACAGTACATTAGGATCGGTGCCCTCGCAGGGATCGCAGGAATCCATTCGGTGGCCGGGCCCGTTGGACCGGACTAGGAAGGCCTTGGAAGACTCGAAGAAGGCCATGGATAAATGCAAAGGAAAAACCCGGTTGGCCGCTGAGAGCAAGGGAATCGGCTAACGGAGAAACTGCTTTGACCCTTGTAGAATCCACCAATACCGCACTACTTTGGCGCAGCCTTGAAATCGCTGGCTCGATGAATAGGATCGCGGCATTGTATAGTGGCATATACCCTAGTTCGGTTTCCGCCATCGCTAGGCGGGACTAAAGAATAACATCGATGACTTTTAGCGGCGGGCCGGCCACTCAACCCCGGATTTTCACCAGATTCTACCAGACTCTCCGTTGGCCCCGTTGACCGTTCCCATCGGCCATTTTTATCTTCCAATCAGTTGGTCGGCTCGCTTCGCCTTGACTGGGGTGTCAGTAATGGCCTTGTCCTAGTCGCAAAGGGCGAAAAGAGATTTGGAGGGGTCGTGGCACATCCTTCTTCTTTCCCCGTGTGGTATATAGGGGGGCGTATGGCATCCTGCCCCCCTGATGTCTTCATACGTTTGAAACACACCATAATTCTCCCTCTGCCGGCGTTGTTTCTCCCGAGCCGTCTGCCGTGAAAACACATTGGATGATATACTGACCTGCCAAGACAACCTTACTCCCATACCAGCCAGGATGGGCAGGTTTTTCACAGTCTCGTTGGCCGTATTCGCGGCCACGGGGTCGTTTCTGTTCGGATATGACAGTGGTGTCATGACCGATGTGATCGACTCGGAGAACTTTCTCAATTTCTTCAATACCACCAAGACATCCAACATCATCGGTGCCATCAACAGTACCTTTTCTGGAGGAGGTATGTTGTTCTGCTGTCTTCCTCCTAGACAGTCCCACGGCTGACATGTGCATGAAATACAGCGGCCATTGGCGCCCTTCAAGGAGGACTGACGATGGACCGGTACGGGCGTAAATTCACCATCCAGATGGGTGCCCTGATTTGCCTTATTGGCGCCATCCTGCAAGCCGCTGCGCAAAATTTGGCGATGATTCTCGTTGGCCGCATCTTAGCAGGCTGGGCAGTCGGTCTCTTGTCCATGTCAGTCCCGGTTTACCAGGCCGAGTGCGCTCATCCGCGCTCCCGTGGATTTATCATTGGACTGTCCCAGCAAATGATTGGTGTTGGTTTTATTGTTAGCACGTAAGGCGCTCTTGTACCGTGGTCTACGTCATCTATCCAAAGATTTATTCATGCTGACCAGCGAGCAGGTGGGTCGGGTACGGATCACTTCATGCTCCCGTCACCAGTGAATTTCAATGGCGCTTTCCACTGGCATTCCAGGCCGTGCCAGCCCTGCTACTGGTGGTGGGCATGTTCTTCTTGCCAGAATCCCCTCGATATATGGTCGAGACCGGGCATTACGACGAGGCGATGAAAACCCTGCGGAGGCTGCATTATGACGGCACCAACGACGAGTGGATTCAGACTGAGTATACCGAGATTAAAACCACGATCGATGCTGAGAACTCCGTTACGAAACCGGGGTGGCTCATCATGTTTAAAGTGCCCCAGTGGCGAACCCGTCTGCTGTGCGTCTGCCCCCAGCTCCTTTTTCCCAGTCAATACAAGAACTGACCACGCCTTTTATCTTGGTTATCTAGTCATGGCGTTGCTGTCCAAGTTTTCACCCAGATGACCGGCGTCAACGTGATCAACTATTACCAAACCATCATGTATGACTCGCTGGGCATTACCGGCAGCCGTACTACGCTTGTGGCGGGGATCTACAACTGCGTGGGCCCAGTGACAAACCTCATCTTCATCCTCTTCATTCTCGATCGAGTCGGGCGTCGCAAACCCATGATGTTCGGGGCTATTGGAATCTCCCTGGCATTGATCTGCGAAGCCGCCTTGAATTCCCAGAACGAAGATGGCTCTCGCCACGGGTATAGCATCGGCGGGGTGTTCTTCATTTTCTGCGTGACAGTGATCTTCTCTCTGTCATTTGGGCCGTGCAGCTGGTGGGTCTTCTTGGCTTGCTGCAAAAGTACTTGCACGCCTATGCTAACTCATTCTCCGTCTAGGGTGTATATGGCGGAGGTTATGCCCATGCAAATCCGAGGTCGCGGAAACGCTTTCGCAACCGGCGTCGGGAACTGGGCTGTGAGCACGCTGTGGAACCAGGTCTCTCCGATCGCGCTGGACAA
This sequence comes from Aspergillus taichungensis, assembly GCA_002850765.1. Classification (NCBI taxonomy): domain Eukaryota; kingdom Fungi; phylum Ascomycota; class Eurotiomycetes; order Eurotiales; family Aspergillaceae; genus Aspergillus; species Aspergillus taichungensis. Next base: position 13,859 of record KZ559573.1, on the reverse strand, counting down.
GATCAAGTGGAAGTTTTATTTTGTTTTTGCCGCATTTAGTAAGTTCCGTCTCTCAGCGCTTTTTTTGTTTTTGTTTTCTTTCTTTCGTTCCATTTGTTTTTTCTTTTCTATTGTACTGACATTTGCCGCCTAGATATTTTCATCAGCCTTCCAGTGATCTACTTTTTTTTCCAAGAGACTAAGCAAAAGTCATTGGAGGAGATCGACATTCTCTTCGGTGGACGGGCCCTAGGCACACTACCGGAAGACGTCACGGCCAAGCCAACGGTTGAAGAACGGGAACACGCCGGAGAGGTGGGCATCATGATGAGCAGATTCAACGAAGACAATCGGGTGTAAGTGGTTTTGAGTCGGTCGGTCGGTCTGTCGATCGGTCGGGTCATTCATGACTAGTTTCTTGGGTAGAATCTTACGAGAACACGGTACAGATAGATGGAATTGATTATTTGCAATGTCTCGGTGCATTTCAGTAATATTGAAATCAATCAATGATGTTATGGTCTGATGATCGAAAGCGGTTGATCCCCGCCGATCCAGCATGGGAGCATGACATGGCATGACTGGGCATGCATGGCATGGACGGTATGACGAGAGATTAAGGCATCACTAGCCGATGGACAGCGGGAAGCCCAGGCTAACCGTCACTAGAGTCACTATACTACGGGTGTAATATTTCCTCTCGGGATACTTAAGTAGGGTTATCACGAGACTCTCCAAGGGGATCTGCCCATGCGCCAAGGAACTTAGTTTCCCCCAGATATTTGAAGCTGGTCACTTACTTCAGCTTACTTCTCTGTCTCTCTCTCTCTCTCTCTCTCTCTTTGGAATTTGGATGTTCTGTTCTGTCTCCCTTGTCAATGATTGACCATTTTGACACACCCACTGATTCAACATGGCTAGGTAGATAGTCAGAATGGTTTGATCAATAGAGAGCCCTTCACGAGGTCCCCGTGGTGGACACTAAACCCCGCTGAGCAGCGAGCACCAACGACGATCATCAGCAAAAAACACCAACAGCCCGCCACACATCAGCAGTTAGCAGCATCGCAGCAAGGGGACCAAAACGCGCCCAACCCCTCTCCTCTTCCAGCAATCACAACTGGAATGAAACAAACACAAACGAACGGCCTGATTAAATATCAAAAATTCTTGACCATCTCAATCTCCCAACGCCTGACTAACCATCTGAAATTCAAGGGTTGTTGGGCTGGTCCACTGAGCCACAAACTATTAATAACTGACCTGATTTCCGTGGTTCCTCACTTCAACTAAAAGAGAGGGAGGGACCTAATTTCACACCTAATTTCGCTCACCAGAAGATTTACCTTTTTTTTTTCTGCTCCAGCTCCACCCAACCCACCGCCCGGCGGCCACTTGTGCGCCCCGCACACCTTTCTTCCCCCGGGCGGAACATGGGGTTGCCGTCGGATGAAAAACATTTAAACACCAGCAGTACTCGTGTGGCCATTGTCCTTGGTGTTGGACTAGGAGTCGTCTCGTTGATCATCATGTGTTTACTGTAAGGATTATCCCTTTCTCTTCTTGATTTTACTTCCCGCGCTCGTCCACCAAAGGGGTGAATTCCACGTTCCGCTCGTCACAACACACAGTGTCGTGTGCAGGGACCTGCGCATTCCTGGCAAATTCCGCCGCTCGATTCACCCGCCCCCTGTCTTGCCGTGTTGTCGCATGAAGCATGGCTCCTCCAATTAACATGATGAATTTCTTTTTTCTAGTTTGACCATGTTTGTCAACCGTCGGGAACGCCGGCCAATGTTCAAGAGCAGCAAAAGCGACTCGAACGATAAGCTACGCAAACTCGACGCTGTGTCGCCCACCCGGACCCTCGAGGAATGGTGGTCGAGGGCCAAGGGTCCGCTTTTGCCCTCCGAGGGCGCGGATGGCCACTTTATCTGGTGCGTTTACTACTTATAGATCTTTAGTGATCGGTCCATTTATTTTTAGCTTTCTTTCTGTCCGCTAGTTTGAAGCTTAAGTGCACCGGCTGACTCTGCTGTCTGATCTAGTGTGGTCTGTCTAGAGTCCGTTCTACGATCCCAGGAGATCCGAGAACTCAAGTGTCTGCATGTCTTCCACAAGGAATGCCTCGAGCAGTGGTATCTGCAGGATCACTTCAATTGCCCGTTATGCTATCGAGCATATTATATCCAAGAGACCCACCCAACGACAGATTTTGTATGGATGGTATGATTGATGAATGATGTCTGGACATTTTTTTCTTCTTCGTTTTCGCATGTTGCTTTCAGTTTGTTCCTTGCCCTATCCTCTTTCTAGCTCGTCTCCGGCGTTTGGTGCTTAGCCGATGTATCAACATGGATCGCAATACTTCCTTTCCTTCCTCTTCTGGGTACTGCTTTTCTCTGCTCCCTGCCTTGCCCCGATGCAACCTTGTGTTTCTTATTGCGCACAGTGTCTGTCAGTCTACTGATGAAGTTCCCGACCAAACCCATGATGAATCATGATAATGAATGCGATACCCCCTAGCGAATGAAGCAATCAATCAAAACGCCCTCCCCCCAACCAACCCCCCATCCAGCGATGAAAACCCATCCATCAACGCCTGATTCTCCATATTAAAATCCCACCCGGTAGGATTATACCAGTCCAAAAAATTGTACAACCCCGAGGTCGCATCGTCAAACACCTCCCCTCGGATCGGCTGGGGGTCGAGAATCTGGTCCAGAATGTGCGACAGCTTCTTCTCGACCTCCTTGCACGTGTGGTAATTCCCTTGCCCCGGCCGCGCCACCCACGATAGACTCGACACGAAGATGCTGAGATTGCGGATAACTTCTGCGCGCGGCAGCACGGCCGTCCGCGGTCCGACATCGCGGGTTTGGTGAAGGAGCTCGAGCATTAGGACGCTCGCGCTGGGGAGGCCGTAGTAGAGTGTCTGTTGTTGTCGTTCAGAGGTCAGTGTGCCCGCGACGACAATTTCATGAAATGCGCGAGCGAAAGAAAGAAAGGGAGGGGGAAAGGCTCGACCTACTATCCAAGCATAATGCCGCGTCATATCCATAACTGGATCCCTATCGGCGCTGATGCGCGTGATGATCGACAAAACATGTCGCGACGTACTGAACAGTGCATCGTGGCCGGAATTGGTTTGTTTGACCACCGACCGCTCCAGAAGGAATATCGTGTGCAGGTGGTCTAGATAGATGTGGAGCAGTGTGAAGGATTCAACGTACGGCTCTGTGTCGTGCATCGCACGCGCATCGTAGCGCAAACGAGCGGGACATGCCTCCCACGTCGCGCGCGCCTTCCCGATTATTTCGCTGTTGGTTTCAACAATTGCGGTTAGCTTCATGTCTTCGGTCTGTCTATAGTTCCCCTAGGCAGGAGTTGGCCTACTTTGCCTTTTGCACAAGATCCCAGTGCTCACAGGTCCCGAGGGCGATCTCAAGCGCCTTCTCCCGGAACACGGCAACCAGGAATCGCAGACGGATCATTCCCGCACGGGAGTACTCCTTACGGGGATGCCACCCTGCCATGTCCAATTGCGAAACCGCCTGGGTGAAGGTATCTCCCCCCGCTACGAGCTCATTCTCCGTCACGTCCAGCGGAGGCGTCAACGTGCAGTATCGATAGTTGATACACGGCGGGCGCCCGGTGAACGTAGCAACGCACTTGTCTGCGTAGAACGACGCAGCGAAGCAGATCCGACGCCACTCTTGCAGGAACGGCGGGCAGTTGTTCGCTCGGATGCTCTCTTGGTGGAGGCCGGCGGCGTAGACCGTGGATGCGAGGTCGCTTAGACGGCGCCAGGCTTGGAAACCTGGTTTGTTTGTTTGTTAGCGATGTGGGTTTCAGGGTTTTAGATCAGGTATTGGGACTATACTTGTATCGCCGTATTGCTGGGTCTTTAGCATAACGTCGTTGTATCGGTAGAAGACCAGCAGTTCGTTGACAGCCGCAGGGTGATCGCACAGCTCTAGACAGATATTACTTGCTTCGACGATCTGCGCTCGGATGCGGTCCTTGGACCGGCCGTCGGTAGCTGCATCCACAAAGTCAGGGTCACTATCAGGCGTGACCATGGACGCGATTCCCGCCGTCGCGAAAACGATGCCCAACGCCTCCCAGCGGAGGTTATCGCCGGTGAAACTGTCGCAGTATTCTCTGACGCTCATGGAACCGTTGCTCGTCAGGGGGCGGGATGACCTCTCAAATACGCGATGCGCAACGGCTCGAAGCTGGGCTTCGACGTTGCTGTCTGCGTCTAGGCCGTCGAATGTTACTCGCAGCGACTCCATGATAGCTTCTAGTAGGGTAAAGGGAACGATCGCGACGAGCGACCAGGCGTAGAACTTGCGGATGAGAGCTTCGCATATGGGGAGGCCGTAGAGGAGCTTCAGCAGGTCTAGTCCGCACTGCAGACGAGCTGGGTTAGTCGGTAGCACGGCGTCGGTTGATCGGGTAGGTGTATCTGTTGACATAATCTTGTTCAGCTCAAACGGGAGGTCTTCCCGGTGCTCTTGTAGGACAGCAGAGTAGCTAGTCGATCCCATATACCCCAGGAACGATGGTTCGGGGGATTCCAAGGGCGTGACGTTGAGCGAAACATCCTCCGAAGTCACCAGTGGGGCTGGACTGTCGAGCCTGGCGCAAGATCAGTTCAGTGTTCCTTCTATCCATCCATCTATTTTACCCCCGCGCCAAAAGCAGAGTCAATCAATGGCAATGACATATGTCAAAAATACTTACTTTCGCCTCCGCAGCTGCCGCCGCCTCGAATCCTCCGCAACAGGGCTAACCCTCGCAATAGCAGATGCCCCGCTCTTCGTCATCGGCGCAGGATGATAGAAGCAGCGCGCCGCCATATTCTTCAATAGACATCTCCCGCAGACGGGCTTTGCGTGGTCGCAGCGGAGTTTCGCCTTGCGACACGGCTCGCATGATTGGAGCGTTCCGTTGCGGCGGACTGCGGAAGAGCGTCTGGGCGGGTTGGACTCCGCCATTGTTTGGTGGGATCGGCGGGCATTACCGACTCGCTGATGGTGGGTGTCTGGTGATGGCCCGTTTGGTCTATTGCATTTGGCGACTGGTAGGCAAGCAAAAGTGTTAATTGCGGGCGAAAAAGGTGGGGAAATGGTTATGGTTGCATGGGGGGTGTATGTTGAAGCTGTGATAACACGATGGGTTTAAACCTGATCTGGTTAGATTGGTTGTGAACGGTCTTTACTTGAGACCGAGGTTTGTCTGGTCACTAGTTCTATATTATCTGCATATCTACTTGATTGGTATTGATGCGCGCGTGTGCGTCTTGAGGAAGCCAATTCGGTTTAGAGAATTTAACTAATCTACAAGGTGGTTCTACAGATTTTTGATCTACTAGTGTTCTATCTCCAATGAGTCAAATCTCCAATGATTGAATTCTACATCACAGTCCAGTTGCTGGCCGTGTTTCCCAGGTCGAAATCGATCGCCCAAGACATCAGGTCAAAGCTCTCGTAATCGTCCAGATTGATAGCGCCAATCGTCCCAGCTCCACAAGCGAGGGGACTGTCCAGACTAGAGGCCGAAATTGACATCGGGCTCACGTCAGTGCTTGTCGTGACATTCGGAATTGCCTGAACCTTTGATGTTGCAAGCTTGTCCAAGATCATTTCCAGCTTCGCCGTGATGGTTTTTGCAGCCTGCAAGCAGAACGCTTGGTTTCTTTCCCGGGGACTAGCCACACTTTCAAGTTCCGATGCAAGAACGGACAGATTACGAATCACGGCCGACGTTTTTATACCAGGTGGAAGGACTCTTGAAGGATCTTGGGTGAGATTTTTTAGCGTAGTCGAGAGGACGGCGGCGGAGGGCAAGCCGCAGGAGAGAAGCTTCATCTTGTCAGCTTTGCAATAAAAAAGGGAATGGGATGGTAAGGTAGAAGGGTACGTACGATTTCAGGCAAATCACTGAAGGTAAAGGCACCTTTTCTGCGAGACTTCCCAATTTGCACAACTGTCTCGAGTATGTTTGCAGACACATCAAGCAGTTCGGGAAGCGGAGATGAGCTATCTGCTTCAAGGAGATTGTATATCTGAAAGTGAATTTGGAGGTAGGCCAGATGAATCTTCGCATGCATATAACAACTGGCAAGAGGCATGTCGGATTCCCAACAACTTTGAATATACCTCAGGTGGGGAGGCAGGTTGTCCCAAGTCTGACGGCATCTAGAAGACAAATCTCTACTTGGTTGTCAGTGACATATAGCGTCTCTCCGATAAAAGGGTCATACCTGAGCTTGGCAGGGTCAGCTGCCGGTGATGCTTGAAAATGGTATTCCACGATTTCTTCCCTAAACTGACTTAAGATATATCGTAGTCGAGCCCAGGTTGCTGCCCTGAATTTCCCATCCGTGTTCCAGCCATCTTCTGTGAGCCGGCTTTTTGCTTCCTCTAGTTCCTTGGGGGTTTGTGCAAAAAGTTCGTCATCTGACAGATCAAGGGGGAGCTGGACGTCAACGTATCGAGATGTAATGCGAGGAGGTAGATTGAACACCAGGCCGAACATCTTCTCGAGATAATATTCAGTTACAAAGCACCTTCTCCGGCACTCTGCGAGAAAAAAAGGGGTTCTCTCCGGGGAATATGTCGCTTCTCTGTTCAAGCCCAGGGCCAATAAATCTGTCGTGAGATCGCCCACCAAACGCCACACACCGAGGCCTAAAATCAATCAGTAACCTGCAAACAACATGATTTGTATTATGTAACTCACTTGCATCTCCTTCGAGAAATGATCTGAGATGCGCATTTTCATTCGCCAACCATATAATGACGTCGGTTGACTGTGGTGCAAGGTCACGAGCTAGTCGCAAGCTCAACGTACTATACCACACCATTTTCTGGAAAAATGCGTCATTTTTATTCTCGTCGCGGTCAATGAAGCAAGCCGATGCACGGGCGGCCATAGTATACAAAAGACCGATGGTCTCGACTCGAAGATTCGCGCCACAGAACAAGGCGGCGAAACCATGCAGGTCTAAGGATGGGGTGATGACGACCTCTGTTGAAGAAGAGAGCAGCACAAGCTCTGATATCTCCGAAATGTTGCCCAACTCGACTCGCTCTCCCTCTTCTCTCACAATATGGCCCGAAGATACCAAGTCTGCTCGGAGCGTTTCCAGGAGGCGCAGAACGACTGGCTTCGGTACAAGTGCGTTATACTTCGAAGAGTAGTATTGACGGAGACATTTCACAATTACTGGAAGGTATCTCAACTGAGACATAATTTCCTGCATGGTAGCTAAATGGGCCGCATAAGCTTTGGTGCCATGCGAGCCCGGTGTGGGTGTCTTTGGCAGCGCGTCAGAAACGGTCGACATGAATGGCCATGTGTGAAACTTGGGCGGTCCAGCCGCAGACCGTCCAGGATGGGTCTGGCAGCATTTTGCGTTGTTCCTGCTCCATGATGATGTAGCAAGATTTGGTCGGGGTAGCGTAGGCGCGGGCAGTCTTACTGCACTCCGATTCTTAGTTAGAGGTGCGGGATGATAATAGCATCGAGAGTCGAGCCCACGACGCCGGCAGGAGGCGCAAACTGGTTTGCCGTGATCACATAGACTTTTTCTCGCGGCAAGGCTCACATGAGGCCAAGGAGCGATTGCGCCTGGTTGTGGGTACGGACATGTTCAAATACTTGGGAGGCTGGGCGATGTGCCTGTGTGATATATATCCATGCCACGAAACTGGACCAACACCAATATGGTTTCAGTGCTCCTTCGGATTTGCTTTTCAGGTCCACTGGGCCGTGATTGATATTCTGCAGAGTCAGTATCCTCGCCCAAGTCATTTTACGTGTTTCATCAGGGAAATCGAGCTATGAGGAGCACTTGAGAACGGGGTTCTCGCTGTTAGAGGCCTATTGAGTGAGATTTACCCCGCTACAACCCCGGTACATGAATGCGAATCGGACTTGTATCGGCATAGCTGACTTTGTTAGATATACTGTTATTACTGTACTTAATTTCGCCAATATTGATCATGAAAGATGTAAGGACAAACTTGAAATACGAATGTGCTATGCTCTGATCAATCCACACTAGAAGTCCTAGTCAGGATCTATAATCTAGACACTATCTACATCATACAGCGTACGCATATTAATCTCGAATGTCCCTATGGGTCCATGCGCATATCTTATCGTCCTGGTTGTGGATGTCAGAGTAAGCTGGCCCCACCTCGGTGCGAACACCGTAGTCTACCTGCGGCCTTGTGCTTCCACGTCCGAGATGGCCGCCATTAAAAAGCTGCCCAGCGAGGGCCCTATTGCCAACAGGATTGAGAAGATACCATTCAGTTTACATGTGTCGTTAACTCTCCCACATCGTGTCTTCTGTCTTACATATCTTCTCTTTCTTTACACGCCCAATCTGCCCGCCGCGATCATCATCAACCATGGAGAACAGCCACTACGGTTTGACCAAGGATCAAATCCAATTCTACAACGAAAAAGGATACTTGCTTCTTCGGAATTTTTTTGATGGACCAGAAACAGACCGTCTGCAACAATGGACACAGGAAGTCCATGATTTTCCGCGCACCGCGGATGCGCCATACATGCCCTACGAGGTGAGTTAGGGCTTCTCAACCATCTTCTGTCAAGTGATCCAATCTAACAAAGATATGACAGGAAGTAAATTCTCAAGGCAAGAGGGTGCTCTGTCGCACAGAGAACTACGCGAACAGTCACGCTGGCTTCAATAGCTTTCTCCGTGGCGAGCGTATCCTGAGTATTCTCGGGCAACTTGCCGGGGAAGATATGCTGCTTTTCAAAGAAAAGATCAACTACAAATTTGCTGGGAGTGGTCAGTCCCCTCCCATTTGACACATATCCCGTTTATATAACCAAGGTGCTGATTGACTGTCAGGTGGCTTCGACCCTCACATCGACGCCAACGCATACACGCACGTCAAAATGATCAAGCACCTGACCGTCCTCGCCGCCGTCGACGGGATGAACTCCGAAAACGGCGGACTAGAGGTTGTAGATGGAAGCCATCTCACCGAGATCAAGCTGGGCGAGGACCGATGTATCGAGCCCGCTTGGGTCCAAAGCCAGAAGTGGACTTCTTGTGATCTCCAACCAGGTTCGTTAACCAGTTTCCTCGATCTCTACCCACACCAAACCATTCCTGACACATATGAACAACGCAGGAGATATTCTCGTGTTTGGATCATATCTCGCTCACCGCAGTGGAAAGAACCTGAGTGATAAGGATCGCCGGGCAATCTACGCGACGTACAACTGCAAAGCGGAGGGTGACCTCCACGATGCTTACTATGAGGATCGCCGGAAACTGTGGCCGCCGACTCATCTGCGTGAGGAGGGTGAGGCGTATGAAGAGGGCCGGCTTCGCTATGGATATGGCTCTCCGATGCTTACTATTGAGGGTCAGACCCGCGCGCAGGCTGCTGCGTAGATGTTTCTTATGGGGAGTAAATTGAATTGACCGTGGTGACTTATATCGGGACAGACCAGGAAGAAGTATTATCGAAGTAACAAACCACGTCTGAAGAATGCTACCTCTTAATTTGCAAGTAAAATATATACAAACCGGGAATGAATTTGGAATCTTCTAGAGATCTCAACCAAATAAGGCACGTGTTGCGAGAGATGATTCTTGGCCTTGAAGACCGCTCTTCTCTCCGACTTGGTATTTATCTTTCTCTCACTTAATCGCATTCATCCCGTCTTCTCCCACTTCACCCACCACCCCCAGCCTATACCTACCAGCCATCAAACACCACATCATAACATACATAGTCACCAAAATGATCCCCCAATCCCCCTCAGAAAAAGCCCAATACTTAGTCACCTCCCTAGAAAAGGACGGCCAAAGCGATTACATCGGCGAATCCATCAGCCAGCTCGAGCACTGCCTGCAAGCTGCCAACCAAGCCAAGATGTCAGGTACGTACCCTGCCCTACCCTACCCTGCCCTACCCAAAAACCAATCATTCATCACCAAAGAACTTCCAAGCACATCTCCCCACAAGTTCAATTACACTAAATGCAACACACAGGAGCCAAAGACGAGCTCGTAATCGCAGCTCTCCTCCACGACATCGGCCAGATCGTCCCGCTAGAATCCACCAAAGCGGCACGAATGACCCTCAAGAACAGCACCGAGAATCTTGGCCGTGTGGGCCATGAGATGATCGGTGCGGAGTTTCTGCGCACGCTTGGGTTCAGCCGGGATGTTTGTCACTTGGTGGGAAGTCATGTTGCTGCTAAACGGTATAGTCTATTTCTTTTTCTTGCGGGGGTTTTTTTTACTGCCTATTATCGTGGAGAAAGCTGATAGTAATGCAGGTATCTAACCGCCGTGAACAACTCCTACTGGGATTCTTTGTCTTCAGCCTCGAAAAAGTCCTTGGAGTGTCAGGGTGGTCCGTTTCAGGGAGCGGAGCTTGTTGCCTTTGAGCAGGATCCCCTCCGTGATGAAATGGTTGCCATGCGGCTTTGGGACGATGCGGCTAAGGTTGAGGGGATTCAGGATTCAACACCGCGTCCCGGGGCTTATTTTGATATGATCAGGGCTCATTTGGAGCAGCAAGAGATGGCATGCTGATTGAAACTACAGGTTTTACGTCGTGGCTCAGTAGATGAATACTAGATTCTTCTGGAATAATCAATATTAGTGTTGTTACTAGTTATTTGTGGTCATATATTTCAACTACACAACCACCCACTGCCACGTTCCTTTGACTGGATACGTCGTCCCTAGGTGTATATCGACAGAGCTCTCAGTTGGATCTGGCAAACGATCGGAGCGTCCTCCAGAAAAGAGTTGGACTAAAATGATGAATTTTTGACTGCCACTTGCCACAAAGGAACGGAAAAAATCAGACAGAGCGTCTTCTTATGACTTAGTGAAATTCAAGTTTTTCAATGATCATGTCAAGTGACTCATTCAATAGGATTTCAGGTATCCTCGTGCTGTCAAATACTCTTTTGACGGGCTTGGTCGACCGGATCGCACGAACTCTCCAAAGTAAGCCGATGCAAGTTGAGTCGAGCGCAAATCCCGAGCCTGGCGTCGTGGGGACATATTGCCGAATATCAGTGACAGCTGCTGACTGCCACGGTATAAATGGAAGTAAGGCAAAACAGAAGCACCTCCTAAGAATTCGGTCATTGCTGCTGAAACTTCAGGTCCTGTGTGGCCCGACTCAGCACTGGATCTTCCCATATGACAGAAGTAAGAAGGGCTAGTTGCCCGCGAGAAAATATCTAAAGACGTAGTGGGTTGGTCGACGCATCGAATTCCAAAATCAGTGATGCCTTGCTTGAATGTATCGGGTGCTTCCGATGTTAGGCCCTCAGCGTTATCATATGAGGGCGATCCTTGATTCATAGTATCCTGAACGTTTTCTTTTTTGACGTTCGTACTCGGATTTGGACTTTCGAGCTTATGTTGGATACGGGATGAAGGATCACGGAGAGGAGCGTCGTCAGCAGTGACCACAAACATGACAGGTACACTCGCAGATCCATGCCCCTTTCCAACTGCCGCATTAGGGTCGCTTGTGTTGACATAACGACCGTCCTGCACGACGTAGCGTGCAACAGTATCCAGCCCGACGAGGGTGGACGCAGGTATCTGTTCTAGGCATGATATCTGCTTGACGAGATCTTCATCAGTGCAGCCGGCTGCAGAGAAAATTTGTTGACCAGCAATTCTGTACGACTCTTCTGGCGTCATATACTGGTCGTTTGTGGCATTATTGCCGCTTTTATGCCCTGAACCCACACGGCTGCCAACTTCTGGAATCGCAATCGCACCGTGGAACTTTCCCACAGCGGAAGACGATTCCAGTAGGACTTTGGCAGATCCAGTGTCTGTAAATTCTCCGGCAATCGTGATCTGTTGCGGATCACCACCGAACTGGGCAATATTTTTCGACGTCCACTGAGTCCATGGATTAGTACTATGTCCACGCATTCACGGGGTGTAAACATACCTCGAGGGCAACCAACTGGTCTGCGATTCCATAGTTGCCACGGATATCAGACCCGGGAACGGCCAAAAAGCCCAGAGTAGAAAGACGATAGTTGAAGCTCACTACCACAATATCCTCGCGCGAAGCCAAATTCCCACCATCTGTCAAGGGATCCGAGCCCGATCCCTCAACGAGTCCACCGCCGTGAATCCAAAACAGCACCGGCTTGAGACCGTTCGTTGAGCCCTTTTTCGGAATGTGAGGCGTCTGGATGTTCAAGAATAGACAGTCTTCGCTGCCACGGCCAGCTTGAGCACAGCTGGGCCCGTACTCGGTGGCTTTAATCGTATGGGACTTCTTCGAATAGAGCTCCGAATATTTGAATCGCTGGGGCGAATCGGCATATGGGATGCCTAGAAACCGGAATGACTTTCGATCGCGAAGCCCAACATACATGTTCCCTCCGGACGCGACACGCACAGTGTCAAGACTAAACCGCCTATGATCATGTCTTGTATGTCCGGTGCTTGTGCGACTACAAAGAACGGGAAGTTTGCCATCTTCGCCCCCGAACTGCCACAGGCTAAGCTCATCAAACCCTTGACTCACGGATAGAATACCATCGCGAGTATAGTACCGTTGGTTTGGCTGCGCTCCGCTAGAAAACACCAGATGCGAGAAATAGGATATGAAATCATCGACGTGTTTCTCAATAGTAGCGAAAGACACCAGGGACTCCCCGATTTCCTCGCAAGCTTCTCTGATATCGTGCTGGGATAGCGCGCCCAACAATATGACTCCAACATGACTCTCATCATCAGTCGGATTTAAGCTGTTCTGATAAAGCAGTGTCAAAGAAGATTTTTCATTGGTTGCTGGGATAGAGCGTAATATCGAGTCACGGCCGCGCAGATCCAGACCCAGTGCAACAGAGGCAACAAGCCAAAGGACCGCAAGGAATTTGACCATCGTATTTTCTGTCACGCTGAAAACGACTGACTCCCCAGAGCAGACCGCTCTCAGAATGTCCTCAATACCGTTCAGAGCGACTATACTAGGCGGGGTATGGTACTTGGCGTTTATCAGTCAACAACATGTTTCCGGCGCGCAAAGCAAATGACCTTTTCGCACAGCCTATCCTAAAAGTCCGAGTCACCTGCGGCATTGCTTTATATATTAACCAAAAACCAAAAGTCCTCACATGAACTGGCGGTGGTGGTGGGATTGCGGTGGGAAATTACCCAGAGCCATACAGCGTGACCCCAGATCCTCACTTATCCTATATAGGGAAGGTTCATTGGACCCTGGTCTTGCAGGAGTAGGAGCGACCTATACCTTGGCCCGTTTCTCAGATCCTGCAGGGGCGTCTGAATGGAAACTGGGCAATCCGAAGCGATGGGATTGCTACCTATGGATGCGAGTTCCTTTGACGGGCGTAGTTTCCAGATTCTGGCCCCAAACAGGATGGGTTCTTGCCTTGAGAACGGTTGTCATTTTGTACGGACTAGCTCCTTCCCATCCTTCCAGTATTTGGCCCTATTTAAGTATGGTCTTTCCACTAGCTATCTTATAGCTTTATGGGGTTTGTGGATAAGTAATTTGACTATATTCCAATAAGTCTATGGAGTGGGACTTGCCTTGTAGACACACTGCCCACCAGTATACTTTGCCAGAAGGCCAGTCTTGTGGGAGAAATAAGGAGAAACAGTACATTGGCTGCACGCACGTTGATAAAAGAAAAAGCTTATCAATGATATGCAACGTGAAGATACTCCACCAGATTTTGGAGGAAATAGAAATTTATCCTATTGATAAAACACGAACAATCGCTTCTGTGACCAGCAGATACATATAACAACGACCACAATGAGATGCTGATCAAAACGGACCAACGAAAAAAAA